>WNHD01006626.1:0-13210 GCA_011057455.1 Ganaspis sp. Gsp50 | reverse complement strand
ATGAAAAAGATGTCAATGTTACTTTTTATAAATTTTAAATTTTTTCTCTATGAGGAAGCAAAATTTTCATGAAATGAACATAATTTTCCACTAGTTTAGTCAATAGTGACTAATTCTCAGTCAATAGTGACTAATTCTCAGTAGAAAACTACAAATTCATTTTGTAAAGTTTACTAATTCAATTAGTGAGGGTTACAAAATGAATTTGTAGTTTAAAAAATTAAAAATACCAACTTTTATAGATCCATGAGGAAATCCAAGAGGAACGATTGATCTTATACGTTGAGTTTCTGCAATAGCTGCTTCAAGTCTTGGCAAGCTGGATCTATCATTGAGTGTAATATCTCGATTACCAATAATGGCGTCTATTTCTCTGTGAATCTCTTCCTTTAAATAAAATCAAAATTTTAGTAATTAAATTAATCTTATTTTCCCAATTTACTTTTTGAACAATATCATAATTTGACCAAGTATTTCAATAAACAATAATTAATACATTGAGAATCAATCAAAGCTAAAACTGTAAATATATAAATATAAAGAAAATTGCAATGCGTAGAGGCTGTTATTGCACGCAGACCCTTAATTTTGTTGCAAATTTTCTCTTGCGTGAGATAGAAGTTTCACAAAATCGAAATTTTTTTTGCACCTGCTCTTTGGGATAAACTGCCACGAACAGTAAAAACCAACGAAGAGTTGTTAGAGTTGTGTCTACTCCGGCTCCATACATATCAGCCAAAAGATAAAATATCTGAGGATCCGCAAAAGATGCGAGTTTACCAGTGGCCATTCGTTTTTCAAGTTCAGTGTCAAAAGCGGCCAAAAAATGATCTGATGTATTTGGTGCTTTTTGATAATTTCTAAGCAAGTTCTCATAGATTTTGTGCGTCTTTTGTTGTCCTTCTGTGATGAAGTTCATCATATTCTTGTATCGAGGTAGATGCCTGTTATTGTAAATTATTTGCATTATTTCAGTATTTCTGTGCCACAGAAAAGAACCGGGACTCAAATTGAGTCGCAACACAAATGATCAAAGTAGATGTCACTACTTTCTGTATTATTCGGATTTAGTTCAAATTGAGACGCAGCACAAATGAGCAAGGTAGATATCAGCACATACTGTGTTATTCGCCTTTGACACAAATTGAGACGCAACAGAAATGAACTCAAGGTTTTGTATGGCGGCTGTTATAAGATAGATTTACGCAGAAAAAACCTGAACTCACTTTTGATGCGATCAAGATCAAATTGAGCAATGACAAACGACATGGAATGTGGCGCTATCTACCTGGTTCATATTTGGTGCGGTTCAAATTGATCCCAGGTTTTTTCAATGGCAGCTACTTTGTTGAGATATGAACTTCTTTAACTTTGCTATTATTTTCATTTTTATTTTTTTTATTTTTATTTTTATTTTTATTATTATTATTATTATTATTATTATTATTATTATTATTATTATTATTATTATTATTATTATTACTATTATTATTATTATATTCCTAAAGTACCTAAGAAACGGGAGAAAATTTAAAGGTCCTGCAACTCCGATATACTTGAGCCCTTCATCTTGTAGTTTTTGCAGCATTTTCCAAGTTTCATCGTCTTCTTGGTAGGTGACACCAAATACTAAATCATTTATAAAATTTCCTAAACAATGGTGAAGAATGTGTGAGGGATCAAAACCTTCTTCTTCGCATTCTAGATCTTTAATTTTCTGAAAATATGTGTGCAAAACTTAATTGTAAAGTAGATTTGTTTTACATTTTTTTCGTTTTAAGCATATAATTTTGTAACAATTAAAATTAATCTTGGTTCAAATTCTTTTAAAGAAGTCACGATAAAGATTTTGATTATATAGCTAGGCAGAATTGAAATATGAAAAATAACTGGATGTAAATACAATTTTTGAGAATTGAAATAATTTTTCATACAACTAATAAATTAATATATAAATAATATAATATACGTATATTTAACATAAATTTTATTTCCAACATAAACAAATTATTATTTTATTTTCAACAAAAAAGTGTCTAAATACCAAAACTGCTTCATTCACTGTGCCCAAAATTCTCTCTTCCAATTTGTTTCTTTTGGAACACGAGTATTTCACGATACCAAAATCTTTTAGACATACTGACACAAATTTTCTTTGTTCTTTCCAAAGTTCTCCTTCAGCACATATTAAACCTGAAAAAAGTAAACGTGGAATTTCGACAAAGAAAAAAAATGAACACATACCAAATAATTCAAAAATGAGAATAAATCATTCAAGTCTTGTAAAATTATATTTATTGTTGGGTAACACTTGCTACACAGAAAAAACCTAAAGTCACTTTTGATGCGGTTCAAATTAGACAATGCTAAATATCATAAAATGTAGCGCCAGCTACGAGGTTCATTTTTGATTCGGTTCAAATTGACCCGCATACGGGGCTCACTTTGAACTTAGTTTCTTTCTGTGCAGGTAAAATGGTTTCTAGGTAATGGTTGCTAGGATAATGGTTGCTAGGATAATGGTTGCTAGGTAGCAGTTACTAGGTAGCAGCTACTAGGTATAGCAGCTACTAGGTATCAGTTACTAGTTTTTAAAACAATTTAAAATTTTTTTCAAAACAGTTTTGTAATTCTTTCAATTGTCGAGAAACTGTGAACAAAGTAATAGTATGTAAATTTCGGTTCTATAATTACATTTCATTTAAACATAAAAATGTCCACTTATACTCGTAATGAGTTGTAAGACTGCTATTCTAATATGGAATTTTATTCTAATTAGGACGTTCAGAAACATGCAATGACTAGTTTTTCCGCATAATAGGAAAAGTACAACGCTAGAGGATAAAATATTCTACGTGGGAAAATTATGAGTCGTGAACTTTCAACCTGTAGGCCTCGATAAAATAAATTCTTATCAAGATAATGATGTTTGTTACATGAAATTATTGCGGAAATATCGAGCCTGTGATAAATGACTAGGCGGACGTCCTCGTTTCAGAAAAGAACTGACGTTTTCCTCAACTTGTCTCTATTCTTCCTCTCTAAGATGCGCTATTCATATTACATATGCATATCGAAATGTGCAACACCTTGGAAAGAAAAAGTCATCAAGTAAAATTGTGTCCTGATTACGTTACCCCGCAAACGATCTATTACACGATGATAAGCAACCCCCTCTCTCTAGCGAATATTTTTCCATTCTTATAATTAACGCTAGAAATACGATTTGACTTTAAAAAATAAACCTAGATCAGGGTGACCGCAAATTTTTCATTTCACATTTCCCTGACTTTTCACAAAACAAAAAAAAAATTCAATTTTTTAAAAAATTCAAATTGATCCACGAAAGTGTACTGTTTCATATGTAGCTGTAAACTCGTATTATTTATACTAAATCGATTACAAAAAAGTGAATGCAAAAAAATTTCAGGAACACCTCAAAATTTGCGAAAAAGTGAAAATCCATATTTTTCAAAAATTTGAATTGTTCCTGGAAAGTGTAGTGTTTGGAATATATCTTTAAATTCGTGTTTTTATATTCCGAATCAAATAAGAAAAAAGAGAATGCAAAAGAATTTCAGGAACAACCTGAAATTTGCGAAAACAAGCAAAATCCATAATTTTTTAAAATTCAAATTGTGACGAAAAAGTTTAGTGCTTGGAATGAGACTTAAAATTCGTGTGTTTTTATTTAGAATCGAAATAAAAGAAAAAGATGCAAAAAATTGCAAGAACACCTTGTAATTTGCAAAAAAGTGAAAAATACACATTTTTCAAAAATTCAAATTGATCCAGATAAGTGTAGTGTTTAAAAAATGTCTTTAACTTTGTCTTTTTTATGCTAAATAAAATTAAATAAAAATAAAACAAAAAAATTTCAGGAACACTTAAAAATTTGCAAAAAACATGAAGAATCCGATTTTTTCAAAAATCCAAATTGATTCAGAGAAGTGTAGTGTTTGGAATATACTTTGAAATTTGTATTCTTTTATACCTAATCGACTGCAAAAAAGAGAATGCAAAATAAATTTCAGGAACACCTTGAAGTTTCCAAAAAAGTGAAAATCCTATTTTCTTAAAAATTCAAATTGATCCTGGAAAGTGTAGTGCTTGGACTATACTTTTAAATTTGTGTTTTTTTATACCGAATCGATTGCAAAAAAGAGAATGCAAAACATATTTCACGAACACCTTGAAATTTCCAAAGAAGTGAAAAATTCACTTTTTTCAAGAATTCAAATTGATCCAGATAGGTGTAGTGTTCAAAAACTGTCTTTAATTTTGCCTTTTTATGATAAATAAAATAAACAAAAGAGAATGCAAAAAAAAATTCAGGAATATTTTGAAATTTACGAAAACGTGAAAGATCCATATTTTTCAAAAATTAAAAATTATCCAGGAAATGTGGTATTTCGTGTGCAGCTGAAAATTTGTTTTTTATACCGAATCGACTGCAAAGAGAGAATGCAAAAGATTTTTCAGGAACACCTTGAAATTTGCAAATACGTTAAAAATCCATATTTTTCAAAAATTTAAATTGATCCTTGAAAGTGTAGTGCTTGGAATATACTTTCAAATTTGTGTTTTTTTTATACCGAATCGAGTGCAAAAAAGATAATGCAAAAATTATTTCAGGAACACCTTGAAATTTTCAAAAAAATGAAAAATTCACATTTTTCAAAAATTCAAATTGATCCCGATAAGTGTAGTGTTTAAAAAATGGCTTTAATTTTGTCTTTTTTTATGCTAAATGAATTAAAAAAAAAGAATGCATACAAAAATTCAGGAACACTTTGAAATTTGCGAAAACGTGAAAAGTCCATATTTTTCAAAAATTCAAATTGATCCAGTGTAGTATTTGGAACATACTTTGAAATTTGTGTTCTTTTATACCGAATCGACTGCAAAAAAGAGAATGCAAAACATATTTCACGAACACCTTGAAATTTCCAAAGAAGTGAAAAATTCACGTTTTTCAAGAATTCAAATTGATCCAGAAAAGTGTAGTATTTCCTAGGTGACCTCAAATTTTTGTATTTACTGGAAAGTTTTTCCCTTATTCCCTATGATCAGGCATATTGAGAGCGGAGACTGTAGAAGAAAAAATATGCAAGTCGATAAAGTAGTAACCGACTTTTATCTTTGATATTTCTTTTATTTCAAAAACAAATAATCCAAGTGTATAAATAAAGTATTCTGCGCGCCTTTTCAGTTACTGCAAATTGGATGCAAAAATATTATTTTCCCTGCAAACAGGAAGCGCAATAATATTTGTTTACATATAAGAGTGGAACATGCCCTTAAACGATCCAAAGATGAATCTCCATATGAAAATCGTTTATGGTTTTTGTGATGATGATATTGAAGTACACGTTTATCGAATGCACACACCCATTGATGAGTGATACAGATGCGTCTTTGACACACGAACAGGTCAAATTATCATATGTTATTATCATATGTCATAGTCGGAGACTATAGTTACAGTGATAGTCAGAGTCTTATCCAACAAGTGGCTACTCGGTACACGCATACCGGCTTTACCTACTCGAGTGGGTGCGGAGAGATTATTGTTTATTCATTCGAGGATTATCCTTCAAAGAGTTCAGTGGCTGCGCCTACTTACGGATGACGGTAATCCTTTCGCCTTTTTTTACTCCCATCTCTGTCTCTATTTTTCTCTCTTCATTTTTTTCTACTTCTATTTTTTTCTGACACCCTCTCCTCGCCCTCTCTTTCATTGTGCCGCTACCGCTCGGTCTGTCCAATATTTTTCCACTTCTACTCAACTGACGCGACGCCACGCCAAAATTCCCGCCAAAAATCAGACGCGGCATTATTAAATCGATAATCGATATGAATAACATTTTGGAAACTGATCACATTTCTTTTAATTCCGTTGTGCTGTTTTTGAAATAATGGCTAATGGAAATTAATGGCTAACTCTAAATTTCGTTTTCAAAATGGCCGATTCAAAATGTCTGACTGAAAGACTAAAAAGTTACGAATAATATCACTGTTCTTCGAAGTGAGTGTTTCAGATCGCTGATTGTGATTCTAAAACAAAATTTAACAATTTTGAAACGACTGGATCAAAATGGTTGCCAAAAAGAATAAAATAATTTGTCAAGTGATGACTTTACACGGATTTTCATAGGAACGCTAAATACGATTTGGAGGTTACAAATTCAGAATGGCTGATTTAGTACTGTTAACTCTACAAATAGTGCCGCAAATTTGCACAAAGAAAACAAATGACGTTCGAGTGAGAATGGAAGAAAACTGGCACTATTCGCAGAGTTTTATTGTCACTATTCATAGAGTTGACTGTATGTCTTTGTTTTGGACCGCCATTCTGAATTTCGAATATTTAAATTCGAAATTCAAAATGGCGGCCCAACGGTATTGATGAAATGGAAATCAAAGATAAGAATTTCCAAATAAAATTAGTATTATTAAATTATGAATAAATGCAATTGCAAATTTTTAATATTATTTGTTATCATGTATTTATTAAGTAATTATTATATATTTATAATGATTTTTTTAATATTTGTTTCGATAGTCCATTTTCACAAAAATATTCAATTTTTGTGTTACAGTATAAATAGTATTTGAAAAATTCGTAAAAGCCGCATAAGTAAATAATTCCTCAAAAATTCATTAAATCTTGATAGCCTTTGTAAACATTTTTAAGTCTAATGACAATGATTATGACATTTGTTATAATTTCATCATAAACGCTGTTTAGCTTACACTCTGTAAATAATTATGTTTATCCAGACTATCTACATTTCCTTTACCTTGACCCTGTACTTGGCTTTGAAAATTAAATAATGAATGTATTTTTTTCAAACGAAACAATCATGAAAATGGATTAGCCTTAATGATTAGCCTTAATCAGCAACAGCTTGCAGACACAATTATCTTACATGTTTACATTCTTTCTGTCTACAAATAAGAGTCAAAGTCACAAAAACATATTAACGCTGATATTTCTATTTTAAACGTTCTTATAACAATTGCAATGTGTAGATAGGAATTAAAAATAGAATCTAGATAAAGTCGTGTAATATACTTTCTTCTTTAAAAAAATTTTATTTACAGTTTCTTTATTTTATTTACTGATAATTAATTTATTTCATCATAATGTTTTGCTGGCTCTCACTAAATTTCTGATAAACTGATGAATTAGGTCAGGGTCTAAATCTGCTTGAGACAAATCGTCTGACCAAACTCTGTTTTATCTACTTTCTTTCAATTAAAAATATACAGCAACTTTGTTCCGTGTGAAGATTGTCAAATTTGTTTTTCTCACTGTGTTGAATCATTTTATTTGCTTAATCTATTAAATTACTTTTCAAAGTGTTGAAAATATTTCAAAAAATAAATATATAAAATTATAAAAAATAATTAAACGTAAAGGTAATCCAGAGAAAATAAAATAAAAAAATATCTACATCAATTTTTTTGTAAAAAATAATATTTTGGCTTAAATTCTGAAATTGTTTTGTATACACATTTTATGATTTAATAGCATATTATGCAACAATTGTAGAAAAATAATTAATGATTCGACGATCATACTCAGGAGTTGCACACGACACTTTTTTCAATAAATTATTGGAAAGTGATGAATTATAAGTGTCTTAAAAAACAACTTTTGGTCTTGATAGAAAGTGAGGTTATGTGTGACAATTCTCTTAGCGTTAACTTCGCCATTTGTAAACTTTGGGCCCATAAGTTGTTTTCTTTTATAAATAAATCAAATAAAAATAATAAGAATACTAAAAATCACAATATGTAATAAAAATTAAAATAACACACAAAATAATAATAGAAAAAATAATAGAAAAAATAATAGATAAAATAATATATAAAATAACATATAAAATAATAGATAAAATAATAGATAAAATAATAAATAGAATAATAGATAAAATAATAGACAAAATTACAAAAAAAATAATATAGAAAAAAAGTAATAGAAGATATAATATTTGAAAAATTGAAAACTGTGAAAAAATTTGGACATTCACTACGCTGGTGGCGAACCCTGGGCGAACCCAGGGCAAATAAGTTTGACGTCAAAAATTCTGGGAAAATTTAAATCAATATAAAAAAAAAGAAGATATAATAATAAAAAAATAAAATAAAATGAAATTCTATACAAAATGAAAACAATGAAAATAATAATTAAAAATGCAAAAATATGAAGGCAACATTTATAAAATAATGTAGTATAAAATTGAATAAATTTAGTAATATTGATTGAAATTGTTAGTTGATCTGATTTTGGTTGGATGTGTGTAAAGTATTTACATTAGCATTGATTGGGTTTAGTACAAGGTTCTTCCTTGAGCCAAATGACAAAAGTGCCGAATGAAATTGAAATGGAAAAATAAGAAGATTAATTGGAATTGAAGTTGACATTATAGAACAGTGGAAAGAAATTCTTTGTATCGATCACCTCTGTTCATCACTCAAGCCATCGGACCTCGTGAGAGGTCGTTGGTATTTAAGAGCGATTATCACTAACTCAACAGGTAAATGCTCGATCTGACTTTTGCTTTTTGCAAATATATGCAGCTTACCATGAACGAGGTCATATCAAAGCAGAAAATATTCATCACGTCAACCTATTACATTAATAAATTAATAACTTAACTCTAGAAAATAATTATTTATTAACGCGGAATAATAACTTGGTACTAATGGATGATATCTGGTATAAGTAATCGACATTAGCTGGTAATAATAATAATTAGGTGTAGTTTTAATTCGTGGTAATAGTTAATAGTAGTAATATTATTAATATTAGTAATAATATTTAGGGGTAGTAATATTAATTTATTAGCAGTAATAATAAATAGGAGACGTAATGTTTACTAGTAGTAATAAGCAGTAGACGTAATATTTACTAGTAGTAATAATATTTATATATTATTTATATATATATATATAATAATATTTACTAGCAAATATTAATTATAGCAAATTTGATTCTTACCAAATATTACTATAGCAGATATTAATGCTAGCAAATTTTACTGCTAACAAATATTACTACTAGCAGATATAAATAGTACTATAGCAAATTTTAAGAAAAATTTCGTGGCGCTAGCTAGCAGCGCTAGATACATGGTAATTTTGCATACAATCTAGCACTGCTAGCTAGCGCCACGAAATTTTTCTACACGGGATATTACTACTAGCAGATATTAATGCTAGCAAATATTAGTCGTTAAATAAATATTAAAAGTAATAGTCATTAGCTAGTAGTACTAGCAACTAGTAATAGTGACAATTATTAGTAACAATTAAAAGTATTAGTAATATTCGTAATAATATTTAGGAGTAGTAATATTTACTAGTAGTCATATTTGATAGTAGAACTTGTAGTATTTTATCGTAGTATTATTTATTAGTCTGTAATTGGTAGCAATATGAAACAATAATTAATAGTACTAGTATTTACTAATATTAATATTTACTAGCAGTCATATTTACTAGTAGTAATATTGACTAGTAATAATATTTAATAGTAGTAATATTCAGCAATACTAATTGATAGCAATAATTACCAGCAGAATAGTACTTTAATATTTGGTAGTAGTTGTAATATTTAATCGTAGTATCAGTTATCAATTAGTAATTATAGTAGCAATAATAATTAGTAGTAGTAGTAGTAGTAGTAGTAATAGTAGTTAATAGTAGTAGAAATAATAATAGTTAAAAGTTAGTATTAGTAATAGTTGTTATCTAATAGTATTAATATTTAGTAGTATTAAAATTTAGTAGTATTAATATATTCTAGTAATAATGATTAGTAGAGAGTAGCAATAATAAAAAACTAGTAGTATTAATAAATTAAGTGGTAGCAATGTTTAATAGTCATTGTGATTATCAGTAGTAATATTTGCTAGCAGTAATATTTACTAATAGTATAATATTCGCTAATAGTAATATATACTATAAGTAATATTTGCCACTAGTAATATTTGCTTTTAGTACTATTTACTAGTAGTAATATTTGCAACTAGTAATATTTGCAAGTAGTAATATTTGCAAGTAGTAATATTTGCAAGTAGGGATATTTACTAGTAGTAATATTTGCAAGTAGGAATATTTGCTTGTAGGAATATTTTCTAGTAGTAACATTTGCTGGTAGTAATATTTGCTAATAGTTATATTTGCTAGTAGTAAAATTTGCTAGTAGTAATATATGGTGGTAGTAATACTTGTTTGAATTAATATATGCTAGTAGAAATATTTACTAGTAGTAATATTTGCTAGTAGTAATATTCGCTAATCGTAATATATACTATAAGTAATATTTGACAGTAGTAATATTTGCTTTTAATACTATTTACTAGTAGTAATATTTGCAATTAGTAATATTTGCAAGTAGGAATATTTGCTGGTAGGAATATTTTCTAGTAGTAATATTTGCCGGTAGTAATATTTGCTAATAGTAATATTTGCTGGTAGGAATATTCTCTCCTAGTAATATTTGCTGGTAGTAATATTTGCTGGTAGTAATATTTGCTAATAGTAATATTTACTAGTAGTAATATTTGCTAATAGAAATATTTGCTAGTAGTAATATTCGCTAATAGTAATATATACTATAAGTAATATTTGCCAGTAGTAATATTTACTTTTAGTACTATTTACTAGTAGTAATATTTACTAGTAGTAATATTTGCAATTAGTAATATTTGCAACTAGGAATATTTGCTGTTAGGAATATTTTCTAGTAGTAATATTTGCTGTTAGTAATATTTGCTAATAGTAATATTTGCTAGTAGTAATATTTGCTAGTAGTAATATATGGTAGTAGTAATACTTGTTTGAATTAATATATGCTACTNNNNATATGCTACTAGAAATATTTACTAGTAGTAATATTTGCTAATAGAAATATTTGCTAATAGAAATATTTGCTAATAGTAATATTTGCTAATGGTAATATTTGCTAGTACTATTGTTTGCTAGTAGTAATATTTACTAATAGTAACATTTGCTAGTAGTAATAGTTGTTAGTATAATAATATTTTGTAGTATTAATATTTGCTTGTAGTAACATTTACGACTAGTAATATTTAGCCATTGTAATAGTTTTTACCCAAAAGTAAAATTAAAATTAATCAATAGCAAAAATAGCTATTAGTTACTAGTACTAATATTCAGCAATAGTTACTAGTGCGAAGTACCAACACATTTTGAAGAAGGTTTAACAAACATTTGATCGGAAATAATCATGTATTTATTAGAAGTAAAGAATTTACCTAAAGGACAAATTAACATAAAATAGCATTTTATTTTGCTAGGACGAAGATAAGGAATTCGCGTAGCTGCTGAGAAAAAAATTGAATAGTGGAGATATATGAATAAGAAGATAAAATTTTTTCTCAGGATAATAGTCACAGGCTTAAAAAGTTGGATTTTTGAGTGGAAGGTCATAATTTATGAGGTATAAGGACCTCTTAAAAAGACACGTGTTTATTAGATTGAGACTACCTTGAGGATGTAGGATCTTCACCTACGCTCGTTTAATTTTACGATCAACACACGAGGCATCCAACTCAAGAGAAGAATATTGATAAGATTTCCTTTTACTAAGGGATTCCCAGGATAACGATTGATTTTAGCCTGTCAGTTCAATAATGGAAGTCAGTCCTTCTTTTTTTCAAAAAAACAAAAACGATTAACAATGAAAACCAAGAATAGATCCCAAGAAAAAAAGCAAAAGGTATAACATGTTATTTTAAAACGTTTCTAAAATTCGCTTGCTTACATAATAATCGTCTTATTTATCCTTCTTCATACTCCCCGTGTGTAAAAGTGTAAGAAACTTGCGAAATAATACAGAAAAGACAGTATATGTATTTGTTTTCTTCTGCGTTTTTTTATATTCTGTATTTTAATTTAAAGTACAGAAGTTTTTTATGTTAATATTTTTTCCCTGTAATTTTGAAATGAATGTAATGTAATGTAATTTTTGAATGTCAGCCTTAAATGAAGCAAACATGCAATTTTATAGAAGAAAATAATCTTTTATTGAAAATCATCTTTTGATGCTTAAAATAATTGCAATGTAGCAAACAGTAGTTAAAACGCCCCCAAAAAGTATCTTCAATTGAAAATAGAAAAATGGACGTTTGTTTTGTTGACAGAAAGTGAGGTTAGGTTTCTCATCACTGTCGTTTATTACAAGAACTAATTTTAGGTATAAAACAAGCACTTGTGTTTTAATTTGTACGATTTTTTAACAAATTTCTGGAAAACAGTTCAGTGAGAAAATAAAAAATACATTTAACAAACATAACTAAAAAAAAACTGTCTTGTGTAATTAAATTGAAAGAAAAATTACCAAATCTCTTTAATTAAATTTGGATTATTGATAAATAAATAATTGTCGAATGCGCCCACGAAGTGTAAATGTAAGGTATAAAGCTATTTTGTACGTAATGTAATTAACACGCCTCTGAAAAGTAAACATAGAGTTGATGCACATAAATTGTACCTTACACCTAGCAATTACAATTGATTTGATCGATCAGAAGCTAAATGAGCGTCAATACCGATATTTACAGTATGAATACATTATCGTCTCTCGTTAAAGCTGCCATTAGATATTTTCTTACTAACGTGGGATGCTACGATACAGGCTATCTCGTCATCGTTACTTTTACGATCAATTGTAATTTATAGAATCACACTGTTAATTGTTTAAATTCAATTTTCCATCATCAGTTTTTTTCGGATTACAAAATAAAGCCACTTTGATAGTAATCAGACTTCATTTTTAATTTATCGGATAAGGTAATTCAAATACGAATACTTTTGAAGAGAGTCGGCTACGGACACAAGAAGAGAATCCAACAGATTTCTGTATAGTTTTCTTTCTCTGATCAGTTGCGTTTAGGCGAATGGAAATATTTTGGAAAGGTCGGCTATGGGCACAAGAACTAACAGATTTCTGTATAATTTTCTTTCTCTGATCAGTTGCATTTAGGCGAATGGAAATATTTTGGAAAGGTCGGCTATGGGCAAAAGAAGCGAATCCAACAGATTTTTGTATAGTTTTCGTTAACCTAAATAAGTTGCGTTTAGGCGAATGGAAATATTTTGAAAAGGTCGGCTATGTGCACAAGAAGCGAATCCAACAGATTTCTGTATGGTTTTCGTTAACCTAAACCAGTTG
>WNHD01006624.1:4788-15570 GCA_011057455.1 Ganaspis sp. Gsp50 | reverse complement strand
AGACATTCTACCGTATGAAAATTCTGTTTCCTAAAAAGTCGCTTACATATAATTTCTGGCAAATTAAAAGTCGGTTTTATTAAAATTCTGTTGAATAACAATTCTGCCAAATAAAGATTCTCTTATATAAAAGTTCGGATAAGTAGAAATTCAGATAAATATTAATTCTCAAATTTAAGATTTCAAACAAATCTATAAATACATTTGAATAACAATTCGGCCATGAAAAAATTATAACAAATATGAATTCTATTCAATACACATTCCGACATATGTAAAATATATGAAATAAAGTTTCGGACAATTTGCAATTCGCATGAATGGGAATTCTGTCAGATAATAATTAGTTTATTTTATTAGTCTTTATTATTAATAATAAAGAATTATTGTATAAATAATTCGACTAATAATTCCTAATATATTACATCTATTTAAAAATATTACAATTTAATATTCTCTTGAATAAATTACATCAGATAAATATTCTAATAAAAGTTACTTCATTCACATTTATATTCTGTCAAAACATAATTCCTTCTAGCTAAAATTCTGTAATCGTTTGCGTAAAAAGTTTTTCAAAACAAAAATCGTGCAAATTAAAATTAGGCTTCAAATTCATTATAGGTCAGATTATTTTTGATTATATTAAAATTCAACTAAAGCTTTGGGGCCTATTAATGCGTCTCGTATTTAGAAGGGAGAAATATTTTCACGAGAATACAAAAAGCACGAAAGTTCGTCAAAGCAATTTTAACGCATCAAAGTCTAAAATCAAGATTCTTATCCAGTAAATGAACTTTCTCCCTCGTGTTAGATAACATTTTTCAGGACTTGACAATTTGTAGAATTTACAAGTTGACTTGAATTTAAAAAAAAATTGACAATCTTCATAAAGCTGAATCTCTAAAAAGAGTTCCAAAGTTTATAATAAAAGTTACATCAATCTTCAGGGAGATTTTTTTCTCCTTTTTGTAAATGCCATTGGCTTTATAAGTATGAAAGTCTAACCTGGTACCAAGGATGCAAAAGCGTATCTGGCACCATCGAGTTGGTCTCTCACCAGGTATAGTTACCCTGCGGTATCGAACGCCTCGAGCAACACGAGCCGTCGTTATTATACGTTATCGCGAAGAGGAGGGTATGGGAACCGGCCCGAAGGTACCTTACTCCTCCTCGTTGTGCCATAACGCACGACGAGGTACACGACGAGAACACAAAGTTCTCTTTTTTGCACGGGTTCATAATATACATACAAGTATTTTATAGAGGCTTGTATTCAAATGTATGGGTATATTTTATGCGTGTTTATAAATGCAAGTAGATTGGTCTCTATAACTCTTATGTGACCTTGAGCATTGGTTCACGTGTTTAACAATTCTAAAATCTCATGACAAGAATATCATCGCCTGAGGCAACAACGTCATCAGATGATTTACTCTCATGACATAAAGGAGGACAAAAAATTTAGCAAAAACTTGAAATTCGATGGAAATTGTGTTTTATCAAAGAGGACTTTTTAAAGGAAAATATATTTTAAAAATACTCTGGGAGACGCAAGAAGATATTCTTTGCTCAATGAAATTGAAGCAAATTATATCAGTACACGGAAAAAATAAGTTGTGCAAACAAATCAAATAACAACATATTTTACAAACTAAAGTAGTTGTTCTGATAACTTTTTTGATGTGAGGTTATTAATATGAATAACTACAAAAAAACTCCTATTGATAACTAATATAATTTGTAAAATATGCTTCCACTTTATTTGTACAAATTTTCTTCCGGTAGTTCATAAAGACAATGAATCTAATTTTGAAATCTAAATATCTACACGGAAAAAATTATTTCATTGAATTTCAGAGTTACTTTTGAGTGGGAAAATATTTTGTTAGATATACATTGTACGATTCTAAAATTTTTCTCCGAATTTGTATTTGTCACGTGGATTTGAGCCGAAATATAATGGTATTATTAAAGTAGGTTTTATGTAATAAATGCACAATATTTAATAAAAATATGTATTATTTAAAAGTATCTTTATTTTATTAGTTTTCCAGTCTCTTTCTAAATAAAACGCTCCTTTTCTGTTTATAATTGTTTGATTTAATTGGCAAATACAGTATCCTTTAACTTATTTTAATTTTTCTTATACTCTCGCCAGTGAGTTTATAAATGATATAATTTTAATCAATAGTGGCGTATTTTATCAAGAAAAAGATTGTACACAACTTAACCGTGTTGAATTTTTAAAAAAGTTTACAGCATTGAAAACATAGATTTTTGTTTCAAACAAATTACATTATTTTTCACCAGAGTGTCTACTAATTTTGTCTAATAAAATTCCCGGTTTTTCCCGGTCTCTTTTTAATTTGTTCCCAATTCATTTTCTGTTGACAAAACTGAATTAATTAAAATATAAACACACTGTTTTGAATTTTTCAAAATGATTTATATTAAATATTTTTTTGTATGATTTTATGTTGAAGAAATTTCCGGCTTGTTTATCAATTCCTTATCATTTCCCGGTCTAGTCGCCACACTCTGAATAATACAAAAAAATTTAAAGATTACTTTATTTTCCTTTCAAATAAAACAATAGTAATAACAAAACAGGAGCTTTTTATTTGGAAAAAAGATTGGAAAACACAATGAAAAAATACCAAAATTAAAAACACAATTTGAAAATTGCGATTATCTCTTTAAAAAAAATGTTTCAAATTATTATTTTCAGGATGGTATTAAATTAAATTCTCTCGATGGATTTTAATCTGAAACTGTCAATAACTGAATTTTGTTGCTCAATGTTTGTATGTTTTTTTTATATTTTTTTCCATAACTCTCATATCTATTTTACACTGATTTCCCGTTCAGTGCCAAATGAAAGAGATGTTTTGCTATCAATTTCTTTTCTTTTTAAGAAAACGTATCCGTTCTACCAGCTTTCACGAAGATGAAGGAGGTTCACCTTTCTCGAGGCGCCGCTTCAAATAAAGTCCTCAGGATATAACGATAATCGAACTCCGTTATTGACCGCAAGCAAGAAATCTTAAGAATAAATTGCATTGTTCAGGGCTTTTGCTTAACAACTTTGCTTGGAATACTCGTTTATCTCCACATTTTCTTTTTTGCGAATCATAAAATTATATTCCAGTTTTTTTTTATATTTCCTGGACGACAATATTTGGTTTCTTAAAAATTTGTAATATTTTTAAATATATTAATAATTAATTATATATAATATAATATAATAAATAAAAAATAATTATTACAATTAATTAATAATAAATATTTTTAAATATTACTTTTCGCTTTCATTAATAATAATTAAATATTTTTCGCAACTTGTAAATTATATTAAAAGGAAAGTCATAATATTGATATGATTTTCATTTTCCCGTAAAGATTTGGCAAGATTAAATAAAATGAATTTAAAAATGTAAATCAGCACATTTAACGTTTTAAATAAAAAGTTTCTTACAATTTAGATTGTCAACATTAATTTTAATTTATTGTTACTTCAATAAAAACGGAAACTAATTTATTTCAATTTAAATTTCCGTTTTTATTGTACTAACAATACATCGAATTGTAATTTTGGCATTATAATTGCCTAGAAACTTTGTATTAAATATATTTAGTCTACTCATTCCGATTTTTAAATAAATTCCACTAAACTGCGCTTTTATTTGAGAAAAAACGTAAAATGATCCAAAATTTAATAAAAGCCCTTGTAATGTTAGAAATGTAAAATGTAAATTCAAAAATGTTAACCCGTTACATAACTTGAATAAATTTAAAGTAAAAAAATTTGTTTTGATGTTTTTTCATTCTTTAAAAATTGATTATAACTGTAGAATAATTTATTTAAACAGTTGTGAGGATGTAAATAATTAATAACCTATTTTACAAACTAAATTATTTGTCATCAAGCCTTTATGAAATCAGTAAATAATCATTAAAACCAAAAATGATCAAATAATTAAAATTATAGTAAAGTATGCTTGTGATTTATTAAATATTCCATATAATTTTCTTTAATTAAAAACTTATTCAAACACGAAACATATAAAAAATAAAATGTTTCATGTATTTCCCGAAAGTCAAAACAATGTTTAGTAAAATAATACCTAAATTAAGTTATTTTGTCAAAATTTTATTTAAAAAAGTTTTTAAAAAGTGGTTATTTATGAAATAATAAACAGTTCAATCTTCCTAGAAATCTTCTAAATGTAATTCAACGAACAATAAAATTATAAACAAATTATATTTTACATTTAAAATCAATCAATGAAAATAAAAGAACGTTTAATAATGACAAAGTAATTTAGTTTAGATTTTAATAAAACAATGAAAAGAGCTATTTGTTGATTTTATTACTATTATTTTTATTATTTATTCTCAAAAAATTGTCTTTCTCGCAATTCTGACAAATCGTGTAAATCAAAAACTTGAAAATATCTCGCCTGAATATTTAATTTATAAATCGTTCCATTACGGATGACTTTTAGGACAATTTGCATAAAATACAAATGAGTCTTATAAATGAAGTTCAAGACTAAAAAATGCTGACTTTCTAATTGAGTACACACAGTATTCCGTATAATTACATAAATAATTTCCATTATAAGATACGAAATACGATTCTGTAAAATGAACCTGATAAAAATTGATACCATCACTGGAGTTACTGGGGAGTAATCATGCTTATTGGTAGACTCAATATTTTATCGACATGGCACGTCATTAATTAGTGAAAAAGAGGGGCTTGTAAAAAATGTCGATGGCATCAGCTGCTGCAATTTTGAGCCTGGGGCAAAATTTGCTTGGGGCTATGTAAGCAGGTGCCGATTCATGAATCACCTGCCCAATTCAATTCGATTTTAGAGGGCACAAAAATTCACAAAGCACTCTATAGTTATAGGAAAAACATTGTTAAAAAATTGCAATCACTCTTCATACCGAATTATTTTTAAACAATTTTTTATTTTCAGGTATCCGGAGTCGAGGCTGGCAAAACTGTTCAACGGAAGTATTCCTATTGTTTTGGATTCTTTAAAACAACATTATTTCATCGATAGGGACGGAGGCATGTTTCGACACATTCTCAATTTTATGCGTAATTCTCGCCTACTAATTCCGGATAATTTTGCCGATTTGGACCTCCTTCTCGAGGAAGCAAGATACTTCGACATTGCTCGTAAGTATTGCGTTTAAATTTTATACAAATATTCTCTTTTTTCGAAGTTTCGTAATTTAAATTATTCGGTAATAATAATTCTTTAGATTAAAAATAGGACTGAATATTTTTTTATATTCAAAAATGAATAAATAATATTCGAATACAAAAAAATATTAAGTATTTACGAATTGTCTCCTTAAATTAATAAAATTCTTACTTACACTGAAAAAACTAAAGTGATTACTAGTGGCAATTTAGTAAAATTAACCTGAAAAGTAGTTAATTTAACCAATTATTTGGTAAATATAACCCAAGAAAACTAGCAATCCTTCCTGCCAACCATTTACATGGTGAATAGTACCATTTATTTTTTTCAGTGTATAACATTATTTAAAAATTACACATTGATTAAGAAATAACCAGCATTTAATGAGAGCTACATTTTTGAGGTTATGTTGTACTTTTATGTTGTTTTTTTAAACTTTTCTCTTAAAATACTCAATAAAAATGTTAGGTCACCGATAGTACTTCATCACAAATAAATTGACTACATTTTAAAGCCACTACAACAGTTAAGGAGATTCAAGATGATTTTTACGAATTTGATTAACTGACGACGCAAATTTTCCAACTTTATGAATTTTTTTCTCTTTTCTGATAAAGAATTTAATAAAGGCACTTATTGCCTTCTATTCACATGATATCAAACAATACTTACACCAAGCGAGAACTTTAAACAATTTAATACAAACAATTTAACACAAACATTTTATTTATAAAAAAGTAGCGTGGGAACAATAGCCCCTGGGTGGGAACAATAGCCCCAGTCGACGGTATTTATGTAAAAAAAACGAAATTTTCAAAAATAGTAATTTTTTACGAATTGTCTCCTTATAAACCCAAAAAAATCTTAAATATTCAACGTTTTTTCAAATTTCTGTACGTTCATTCAACCAAATTTTTGTTTTTTGTTTAAAAGTATTTATACTTTCCATAAAAAATAAATAAATATAAACAAATATTAATTATTTACAAACGATCTCATTAGACTAAAAGAATTGTTAAATATTTAATTGTCATTTTGAATTTCTATACGTACATTTTAATAAAATTCTTTTTTTATTTAAACGTAGGTATTTATAATTTCCATAAAAAAACAAAAGAATTTACAAAAACAATATTTATTTGCGAATGAACTTCTTCAACTCAAAAAATTTTTAAATATTCAATTGCTTTTTGAATTACTGTATATTTTAACAAAATTTTTGTTTTAATTTAAACGTTTTTATGTCTTCCATAATAAACGAATAAATTTACAAAAATATTGATGATTATTTACGAATAGTCTTCTAACGCACAATAAATTCTAAAATTTACCTACACAAGTTCTTTTCTAATTTTTATACTTTCATTTTAACACAATTTATTATTTTATTTAAACAGATTTATGGTTTCCATAAAAAGGCAAACATTCAAACAAATAATTATTATGAATATCTAACTAAACAAATTCTTAAAAATTTTGTTGTGTTTTCTGTAAGTGCATTTAAACAAAATATTCTTTCTTTATTTAAAGACATTTGCTTTCTATAAAAGACAAATAAATTTACAAAAATATTAATATAATTACTTACGAGTGAAAAATGCATAAATGTTTTAAATATTTTTTGAATTACTGCATTTATCAATTGTATCCTAAAGCTAAAAAAACTCTTAGATATTAAAATGTACTTTTTTATGCTTTTCATAAAAACTAATAAATTTACAAAAAAAATTGATAAATATTGACGAATTGTCCCCTAAAACTTAAAAATGTCTTAAATGTTAAAATGTTTTATAGAATTTTTTAAAGTTTTTTTTCCCAAAAAATATTTAAAAAATAAAAAATAAAGTCGTTTTTTATTTTATTTTATTCAAAGAAGTTTACGGGCAGTAATAGTCGGGCAGTAATAGTCGGGCATTCGTTTAGGCCAAAAACAGAAGAATTTTGTTTAAACTCTTCAGAAAATTAAAATGTTTTTTCTTAAATTTCTGTATATACTTATAGTTTAACAAAATTTTCGTTAAAACAGTTTTTTTAAACGTTTAAATACTTACCGACAGAAGTTTGGTCAATCATTAATATTTGCACTGCAATAATTTTCAGTTTTCAAATGTTGAAAAAATCGGGAACTCATAAACATGAGTTTTTACTTTACAATCAAGAATTTTTTTTGAAATTACTTTCATAAAAAAGGAAAAAAAGGAAAAGTAAACTTAATTCTCGTTGATACATATCTTTATTTATTTCTTGGCGATAAATGTGAATTAAAATTATTAAATAGAAACAATCAGTATATTATTGTTTTTCTTTTTATTAAATGAAAAAAGTACTGATCGTGTGTGTTACTTTGGTTACATTCTTTTAAATCATAAAATAAACGATTGACACAGATTAGTAAAAATCTTTTATATTATATTTGTAAAATGTACTTCAATCTTAAGAAAGGTTAAGAATTCAAAACACCAATAAATTAAAGAATAAATTAAAACACACATTCACTTTTACGAATTTTTAATTTCCACGTTGGGAGGCAAACAACCTGGTTGAAGTCCGCAACGTTTTGTCAACGATTAAAAAAAAATTAATAACTCACCAAGTGGAATATTATAAAAATTATTGCCTACAATATTTTGTAACAAGATTTGTTAAATAAAATACATTTCAAAAATTCTTTTGAGATGAAAATTGGAAAGACAAAATAATAGAAAAATATTTTTAGTTTAATTCGTTGATCAAAAACGTTGTGGACTTCAACTTGGCAGGCAAACACAGATTATTAATTAAAATGCAATATCTTTTGTAACTTTAAAGATTATAATAAATTTACCACACAAAATTATTTAACAAAATAATAATCACAGTTGAAAGATATTAAAATAGAATATTTTTAATAAAATATCAATTGTTGAAACTTAATAAGGAAAAAATGCATAAAATCTTACCTGATTGTCATACGACAGTAGAAATACCCTAAACCTAAGCTAATATAAAATCTACTCATACACATTCTTTTATTTTCAATTGTACTCAATAATCGACTTTAGAAACACTAAAACTGCCTAAACTAATATCAAAGAGCGTCTTTTTTTTTGGAAGCGTCACTCAGTTTAAATTTTAGACTTTCAGCGAATATAAAATCTACTCACACACATTCTTTTATTTTCAATTGTACACAATAATCAACTTTAGAAAGACTAAAACTGCCTAAATTATTATCAAAAAACGTCTTTTTTTTGGAAGCGTCACTCAGTTTAATGCAAAGAAATTCAATGAATCAAAACGTGTTAAGACCTGCAAATTCTAACGAACAAAGCAGGGTTCAGAAGTCAGTACGTCTAACATTAAAGGAAAGCAGCGTTGGGCCGCCCGTAAAGTTTAATACCTTGTTCCCTGGAAAGGGTCTAAGGGTCTAAGCACAATAAACCTTAAGCTTTACGTGTTTCACTTTATTATGCGTCAAAATTACATGCTAAGTTTCAAAAAAACATAAATACAGTATTTATTAATGAGAAAAGTCAACTTGGCATTGGCTTTTTTTGGAAAATAAACTTTCATGATTTTGTTTTGTCTCTAGTTGTAAAAGCAAGTGTTGGTTCACACTGACTTTTTGGGGCCAGACGGGAACAGCAATAGACCTTTTCACCCTGCTATTTGTGTCTTTCTCTGATTAACGTATTAGTGCATGCGCTGGAGAAAGATACAAATTGCAAGATAAAAATGTCTATTGTCTAAAGAACTACGCATTTCTTATATTTTACATAATTCATGACACTGAAACCTATACTTTCTTGTATCATGATCAACAAAAAATACAAGAAATATGCAGTTATTCCAAGTTACTAGATTTCTCTAGAGGAGAAGGCATTTATGCACTTAAGTGTACTTTTCCGAAAAGTACACTGAGCTTCATAAATGCCTTACCCTCTAGGGACTTTCCATTTTCAAACAACGTACCTTTTCTTATGTTTTTATAGATCTATGCCTATAATTATNTGTACAGTCGCGGCCTTATATGCCTTTACATTTTGTCACTAGAAAATTTCTACTCAGCGAGTTTCCTTCTGTGTAGTTTTACTTCATGCCTTAACATTTCATATCGATATAGAATAAAACTACATAGAAAGAAACTCGCTGAGTAGAAATTTCCTAGTGATAAAATGTAAAGGCATATAAAGCCGCGACTGTACAAACATATAAAGTAGAAAAGGACAGATTTCATTTCCCTTTTATTTAGCATAGGACTTTCATCTATTAATGTGCTTATATACACTTAAGTGCATAAATGGATTGTCCTCTAGGGGAATCTAGAAACTCGAAATAACTGCATATTTCTTGTATTTTTTGTTATTCATGACACAAAAAATATAAGTTTCAGTGTCATAACTTATGCAAAACTTAAGAAATATGTTGTTCTTTAGAGTTACTAGATTCCCCTAGAGGACAAGGCATTTATACACCTAAGTGTACAGTCGCGGCCATATATGCCTTTACATTTTGTCACTAGAAAAATTCTGCTCTGCGAGTTTCTTTCTATGTTGTTTCGCTCCATGGTTTAACATTTTATAGGGGTAAAGAATAAAATTACATAGAAAGAAACTCACCGAGTAGAATTTTTTTAGTGACTAAATGTAAAGGAATATATGGCCGTGACTGTACAGTACTGATCAGGAATGCTTTCCTAGTTGGCACTTGTCTTACACATTTGTTTCTATGGTAACATATAAGTAAGACGAGCGTCAACAGGGAAGGCATTTATGAGCAGTACTGTACAGTCGGGGACAATAATGCCTTCCAAAAGCTTATTAGACAAATTCCTACTTTGCGTGTTGGCTTTTATGTTGTTTCATTCTATGCCTATATGAAATGTTAAGGCATAGAGTAAAACTACATAGAAAGATACCCGCAGATTAGAAATTTTCTAGTGACAAAATGTAAAGGCATATATGGCCGTGGCTGTACACTATCCTTCATTAATGCCTACCCCCTAGGGACATTTCTAAATTTCGAAGAACGCACGATTTCTTTTGATTTATGTCTTCAATAATCATGGGCATAAACTCACAAAAACATAAGAAACAGTATGTTTTTTGAAAATAGAGACTTCCTAGAGGATAAGGCATTAATGAAAGACAGTTTACCCCGCTGCCACTGGGCGAGCAAAGGGCAGTCATCTTTCATTTACTCTTATACATATGATATAGGTTTGTCTTTTTTTCTCATATTTTCACCAATTTTCACATTGAAAAGTGGTGATTTAAGAACGAAAGAAACTTATACACTGTCCTTCATTAATGCCTTACCCTCTAGGGAGTTTCTATTTTCAAAAAGCATACCGTTTTCTATGTTTTTGTAAGTTCATGCCTATGATAATTGAAGTCATAAACCAAAAGAAATAAAAGAAATCCTGCGTTCTTTAAATTTTAGAAATGTCGCTAGGGGTAGGCATTAATGAAGGATAGTGTACACTGTCCTTCATAAATGCCTTACCCTCTAGGGAATTTCAAAATTTCAAAGAGCGCACGATTTCTTTTGTTTTTTGTTTGTTTATGACTGAATAATC
>WNHD01006620.1:1851-20851 GCA_011057455.1 Ganaspis sp. Gsp50 | reverse complement strand
TTTATTTGATTCAAATAATAATTACTTGGTTCAAATAAATGTTTATTTGATAATAGACAAGTAAATGGTTATTTGAATCAAATAAATTTTTTTTCAGTGATATTTTTATGATTTTTTTTTTATTTTTTATTTATTTTTTATGATCTAATGCATTAGATTAATAAAATATTAAAATTATTAAATTATATTGTATTACAATTAATATTTTAACAGACACTTTAATGCAATTTGCGACAATAACTATCAGTTGAATAAACGCAACTTTCGCTCTTAAAAAAGTACGGGAGAAATAAATAAGAGATATTGAGAATATAAATTTTTATTAGTGTAATATATTATAAACGTATCTGTATGAAAGAAAACCATTTTTGCCTCTAAATAAATTTACATTTTATCCTGAATATCAAACACTGAAATTATAATCTTTATTTTCATTTTACAATTTGTATACACGTAAAAAAACCAAACAAGAAAATATCAAAAAATATTTTAAATAAGATTCTCAACTCCAATTTTCAAAAAAAAATTTTAATTTCCCGTAACAGATATTCGGGTAAAAATGCCACCCATTATATTTTGATGTTTTTTCTATTTAATTCTTCATTAATTTTTTTATTTATTTTTACATTAATTTTTTTATTTATTTTTCCATTAATTTTTTTATTTATTTTTCCATTAATTTTTTTTATTAATTTTTGCTTCCTCATATAGGAAAGCATTGTTTTATTTTTTGGTTTTTTTACTTATTTTTTTACTCCTTTCGTTCATTGCGGTAATATCTTATCTTGAAATTTCCTTTTCAATGTTCTTCAAAGCGTAAAGAAATTTGTGTTGAAATTGTAAATTGTAGATTGGAGACTTATAAACCATTATTATAGAATTTCTTTAAATTGAAGAGGTTATCTCTTGACCGTAACTTAACCCATAATACCCATAATTAATTTGGAATGTGCTGTAGTTTTCTTTTACCGACGATACCGTTTACTCCCAGAGATTCTTTGACGTCATGAACTGTTTTCCCACTCTTTTACTCTTGATTCTTAACTATATAGCCGACGCACGTTATCGTTTCAAACTTGAAACAGAAATATCTATAATGTCAGTTGTGTTGTTAGTAAAGCCGTGAAACAGTGCTTCGTATTTTTCAACAGTACTTTCATCATCATAATTCCTTAATTACTTCTTACTGACACATCTTCAAATTCTGTAAATAATAAAAATTCTATACATACCTGTTGAAAATTTCAATTTCATTTTTTTTCTCCTAAAATCTGGAACCAATTTTAAATATTAGAATTGTCGGTGAGAATAAATTGAGAATTGAATATTAAAAAGTTGTGTTAAAAAAATGAAACATTGAAAGCGTAAAATACGTAATAAAGTATACATTTTTAATATTGTTAAAAATATATTTTTTAGAATATAAAATAAGAAAAGAACACTTACGGTTTATAAAAACCAATTAATTTAATCAATTAACGTTTAATTAATAAATTTAAGCAATCAAGGACTTTTATTGAAAAATTCATCAATGTATAAAAAATGATTTCAGAAGAAAATTATATGATTCAATAAAAACAATATTCTTGGTTATTAAAGGAATTGCATTACAACACTATCAAATGTTTTTTCTTTCATTTCACAAACTTCAAAAAACGATTTACAATGTTGACAATTGTTTTTACGTTCACATTTTGAAAGTAAACACAATTTGGAAAATGTTTTATGCAAAACAACGAGCAAAACAATTAATATTTATAATTCGCAAAATAAAAGCAGTGAAATTTGAGAATAATTATCATTAAAGAGTCTTAATTTTATCTTGTGAGAACTCTCAATTTAATCTTTCAACCATGTCTGCAAATGAGGATAATTATTCTCTTGATTTCTTTTAATTAAATCTTATCCCGCATTGTTATCTACTTTTATATGCACAGTTTAATCTAATTTGCAAATTTTAATCCAAATAACAATGCGGGGGAATACGGGTTTATTTAAATTGACTGTTGGTAAAAAATTTGCTAACAACACTCTTTCAAATCTTCTCAGGAAGCTAAGAATGTCTGGCAAAGACAAAAAAGTAGCAAAGGAAGTGAAGAAAACTCAAGTTGATGAAAATCAATTAAGAAAGGAATTAAGAGAGCATGAAAAATTAAATGACAAGCTGAAAAATGACCAAGTTTCGTCTGTCGATACTATCGATTTCTCATTGAAACCTCTGAAAGAAATTCGTTTAGGCGGAGTTGAAGGGTAATAAGAATACAATAAATAGACAATAAAATTAATTAGAATAGAATTTAGAAAAAGATTTTAATTGTAATTTGGAAATTTAGCGGAGGAACTCATTCGACTCTAATCGTGATTGATGGAGAGGGTAATAAATTGGCGGAAGTTAAGGGACCCTGTACAAATCATTGGGTAAGTATGAAATAATGCAGTCTAACTTTTTAATTTATCTTAATATCTCTCCTCTGATTGATTCGTCCTCCAGGTCCTTTCAAATGCATTATTAACGAAGTATTGAATTTTTGCATACCTATACAAAAAAGAGCACAATTTTTGTTGTATAGTTTTTAGAATTGATTATCGTTGTTACAATTATCGTTATATGACAATTGTCATCACTATTGCAATTATCACTATATTAATTATCAGTAAGATAATTATCACTATGCCAGTATGATAATTATCACTACGCCAGTATGATAATTATCACTATGCCAGTATGACAATTATCACTATACCATTATGATAATTATCACTATGCCAGTATGACAATTATCACTATACCATTATGATAATTATCACTATACCATTATGATAATTATCACTATGCCAGTATGACAATTATCACTATACCATTATGATAATTATCACTATGTCAATGATCATTCCCAGCAATGGGAAATTTGCCGATGCTTAAGCTTTGCCCAAGCTTGGACTAATGTCAGGCCAATATTAGCCAAGCTTGGGCCAAGCTTGCGCCGATGGTAATTTCCCACATTATGATAATTATCATTATAATAATTATCATTATGACAATTATTATGATAATAATTATCATTATGACAATTATTATGATAATAATTATCATTCAATATCAGTATGGCAATTATCGTTATGACATTTATCATCATTATGGCAATTGATCATCAGGAAAATGATTGAGATGATTGATCAATGATGAGAGGAAAATAATTAAATAATCAACGCAGTATGATTAAATGAATGATGAACGAATAATTGACTGAAGTAACAGCTATTAGTACATACTCACCTTTTCAAAGGTGGAAATAATTTTCAAGATTGACAGGAACTCAGTCATCAAATTTAAATCGCTGCTTGCATAAAGGGTCCTCGAATGGAAGACGATTCAATCAGAATCGTGGCTTTAATAATTCCTTTTCAATTTTTCCATTAGGAGCTCGGCATGCAAGAAACAGCTGCGAGAATCAGTGCTATGATTGACAAAGCCAAGGAAGAACTTCATTTGCCAGAATCGGTGCCTCTCGATTGCACGGTACTTTTCTGAAATAAAAAAATCATTTCAGAAACATTGAATTTGGTTTTCATAAATTAAATGCTTCTTTTCCACGAAAATTAATGATTCAAGGAAAGAATACTAATTTATTTAATTAATTAATTAATATTACGAATTTATCAATCGGTCGTTATTTTAATTAATATAGATGGTAAAATATCGATCACTCCGATTCAAAAAAACACAGGAAAAAAAAGACGAAACAAATCTTTTAACGTTTCGGCAGCATTAATTACTAATTTATAATAATTATAACTAGTTACTAATTTATTTATTTTGAACTCTTCAGTTTCAATTGAGCAATCGAAATATTGTTGAAGCTATGGATGTTTTTTGTTCACAAAATTAATTATTTTATTATATGTTTGCATTATTATTGTTTGTATTATTATTGTTTGTATTACTATTGTTTTTATTACTATTATTTGTATTATTATTGTTTTTATTACTATTGTTTGTACTACTATTGTTTGTATTACCATTATTTGTATTACTATTGTTTGTATTATTATTGTTTGTATTACTATTGTTTGTATTGCTATTGTTTGTATTACTATTGTTTGCATTATTACTATAATTGTATTATGCTTTCTATTTAGTTAAACGTAAAACTTCTCGAATTAAATTTCACAGGGGTTGACTCTGAGTGGCTGCGAAGAAGAAGAAACAAACAAGCTCTTAAGCGAGACGCTATTAAAAGGATTTCCGAACACATCAAGAGCTTACTTCGTGGGTTCGGACACTTTAGGAAGCATAAAAACTGGCTTATCAGATGGTGGCGTGGTTCTGATAGCAGGAACAGGAAGCAATGCACTTTTAATTAATCCTGACGGTTCAACTCATGGTTGCGGAGGATGGGGACACATGATGGGAGATGAAGGCGGGGGTAATTATTTTTTTTTCAATTGCAACGAAGGTTTTCAAAATTATACCCTACAATATATCGACATCCTTCACTTTCTCTTCTTTAACAATTAAAGTACGATAAAAATATCAATATTATAAAAATGCAAATTGTAAATATTTATAAATGTAAATTTATAAAAAGCAATAATTTATAAAAAGCAATAATTTATAAAAAGCAATAATTTATAAATGTAAATTTTCTCTTTTATTGCTTCTTCTTTATTTTTATTCTTTTTATTGCTTTTTAAAAAAGCAAAACAAATTCAAAAATTATGATTTAAGATTCACAATAATAGTAAAGTCTTGAAAAATACTTACAGCTTTCTGGATAGCTCACAGAGCTTGCAAATACGTTTTCGATGACATCGACGGATTGGCTAAAGCTCCACATTCTATTGATTATATTTGGTCAGCTATGAAAAACTTTTATCATGTCTCACAAAGGCATCAGATGTTGAGGCACTTGTACGGTGAATTTCAAAAAAGTCAATTTGCTTTATTCACCAAGGAAGTCGCAGCTGGCTGTGAGAAAGGAGACAATCTTTCTTTATTGATTTTTGAAGACACTGGCAAAATTTTGGCTAAGCATGTGGAGGCTGTTTACAAAAAAGCACACAATGTGAGTCATTTTACAAAAAATAGGAAAAATAGATTGCTATATTCTTGTTGTACCTTCTAATAGAATTGTTCTTTTATTTATAAATTTATCATATTCTTCAGAATCTGAAATTAGCAAGCGGTGGATTAAAAGTTGTGTGTGTGGGTTCAGTTTGGAAATCGTGGCAGTTTATGAAAAAAGGCTTTATCGAGCAGATCGATAAAGGACAAGTGATCGATGAGTTGACTCTTCTTTTGTTATCAATTTCCTCAGCCTGGGGTGCCTGTTATCTTGCAGCGGAAGAAATCAACTGCAGTTCGGTAAAAATAGTATACGAAAACAATGCAGACATTATCTATCATTATAAGCGTAATAATTGAGGATGTCCTTAAATTTCTGCTTATCAAATAACCTCTAAGATACGTTTTATCTAAAACGGAATCAGAGTTGAAAAGCTCTTCAAATCAAGAAATGAAAAATTATCTCGTAAAGTACAAATTATTTACATTTTATAAACACAAAATTATATGAATTTTATGAATCTAATTTTATTTATACGATGCAAAATGATGTAATTTATGAATTAGAACATGTAACAATAAAGAACAGTAACTGTTAAATAAATATACTGCGTTAATTATTCATGTGTTAATACATGGTTAATAAAGTTAATACATGTGTTAATACATGGTTAATAAAGTTAATACATGTGTTAATTAAGTACAGTCAACTCTATGAATAGTGCTACTAAAACTCTACGAATAGTGCCGCTTTTTTTTGTTCCCACTCGAGCGTTCTTTGTGCCAATTTGTGCAAATCTGTGACACTATTCGTAGAATTGACTGTATACTACATTAAATATTCGACTATAATTAAATATAATTTGAGTCAGTCAAAATGTTTTGAAAAAAATATATTTAATACGATATCACATGTTTTTGATTACACTGGTAATCTTTATAATACAGCTTTTCACTCGTATCTCTCCATATAATTCATTCATTACAATTAATAACTATAACTCTAATTCTCTTTCAAGAATTTCAGCTTTGCAAATAAATTTCTGCAGAAATGAGTTTTATTTTTACAAATTTTCTAAATTACCTAATCAGTTTGTGAATGTCTTTTATCCTAAAAAACCGATTATTATATACAAACAAAAGAATATAATTTAAAAAGTTCTTTTTACAACTTTCAACAATTTGACAAATTTTTTGTCCCCTAGATCCTATTAAACTATATAAAAGTAAACAAATATCATTTTAATAGAGTGTTGAGTAGAAAATCGTTAACTTTTTAACGAAAAAAATTGAGTAACTTGTAAAATTGCTCAATTATTGTATTTGCTATAAATTGTATAATTTCACGTTCTTGTGTCTTTGGATTTCCTATATTTTTGCTTCCATATATAAGAGTCATAGAGAAAGTACTATTCTACTTAAAAACTAACGAAAGAGTATTTTAAATTAATGATATTTCATGAAGTATTTAAAATTGTAAAATAAAATATAACCAATATTTTAAAACTGCAAATAAAATAGTTTACATGTTTCAAAATTGTAAATAAAATAGTTCCAATATTTCAAAATTGTAAATAAAAAAGTTCCAATGTTTCAAAATTGTAAATAAAACAGTTCTAATGTTTCAAAATTTTAAATAAAACAGTTTCAATGTTTCAAAATTGTAAATAAAACAGTTCTAATGTTTCAAAATTTTAAATAAAACAGTTTCAATGTTTCAAAATTGTAAATAAAATAGTTTCATTATTTAAAAATGACAAATAGTTCTATTCCTTCAAAATTGTAAATATAATAGTTTCAATACTTTTAAATTGTACTTAAAACATTTTCAGTTTGACTAAGTTTAAGATAACTTAAAACTATATTTTCTAAAGTTGTAAGAGTAATAAATTACTAAAAGAAAATATTGCAACTAAAAGAAAATATTGCAACTAAAAAGAAATATTTAAAAAAAAGTAATCTACCCAACACTATACTATAACACAACAACAAATTGCAGATTTATATCCGCAGTTTATAAACAAAGCGAAGAAAGTTGATTGCTAGAAGAAACCAATTTTCATTATAAATTTGAAATTTATAGCAAAAAAGGTCAATCTATTAGTTACTTTGTTTCAGACTATTTTTCTGCCAATCAGACAATATGAATTCGTGATAATGTAATTCGCCGTAAACTTATTTCGACTTACTTTATAAATTGACTGAACTTTCGGAATCGAGTGCCTGAACTTTCTGAATTCAATGTCTAAAGACAATAATTATTGCTTCAAATCGAATATTTCTATTAACAAAGGTTCTACACTGGACGGGTTCACATTCAAATACACGCCCACAACTTCGTCATTCAGTCTATGCAGCTCTGAAATTTTTTTAATCAGTTTCAAAAACGTTGATTTTGCTTCACACCCTGGATAGACACTTTCCAAATATCGTCTTAGGAGATAGTAGTATGAATTCTAGAAAAGAATAAATCGTTTGAGCGATAAAAGAAGAAATGTCAGGAGAAAAAAATCCAATCCAACTTTAAAAATTAATTAATTAGTTATTAATTAATTAGTTAATTAATTAGTAATTGAATTTAATTGAAAATAATTTCTATGTAAAAATTAAAGAACTCACTTGCTCCAGTTTGACAACATCAGAATGAACAACTTTAGGTCTATCAGGTGTGAAGAGAGCAATGGCACTGAGAATTAGAATAATATTCTCATCCTTCCACCGAGGATCGAAAGTTCGAAAAAATTTAGTGTGTTCATCAAATAAATTTCCTTTCGCTTCTTTCAGAACATCAACTTTAATGTTTCTTTCTTGAGTGTGAGGAATTTTCCAGACAAGTTTGTCTGCATCATAATTAATTGCCGACCTCAAAATCATCATTTCTGTACAACTGCCCTTCAACAAAGCTAATTGATCCTCCTCGCACATATTTTTAAAAGCACTTATCTTCTTAGACATTTTTATTAAACGTCTAATTGCCACCGCTGTCAAATTTATAACATCAAGCAGCGCAGGATCAAATTGATTTCCGATTCCCTTAAAATAAACGTAATTTTCATTAAATAATGTTAATTGTAATTGTTCATGTAATAAATATAAAATAAAACCAAAATACTTCCTCCATGAGGAAGCAAAATACATCAAACATTTCGAATTTTAGAATACATTTCGAATTTTAGAATTCATTTCGAATTTGAGAATTCATTTCTAATTTGAGAATTCATTTCGAATTTGAGAATTCATTTCGAATTTGAAAACTCTTTTCGAATTTTACGACACATTTTGAATTTTAGAGTTCATTTTTGAATTTTAGAGTTCATTTTTCAATTCTAGAATTTTTTTAACACGAAACAATTTTTCCACAATGATAGATATTGACATAAAAGAAATTATTACCTGAAATAAACTTTCATCGCCGATAAAATTCGAGATATCCTCATCCAAAGGAGCATGCAGAGCTTTGCTGGCTACAATTAATTCATTTAATTTGGCTCTTTCCGAGTCATTTAGTTCCCTGCTATTAAAATTTCCACCAAGAGATGAAAACGCTGAAAATTCTAATTTTATTGCTTCGCAAAGAATCGATTCCATAGAATTCGGAGTTATTGGTAATCTGAAACATACGTTAATTTATTATTTTTCTAAATTCAAAAATTTACCATTTGTTAAATACATTGTTGTTAAATATTCTTTGCAGAATATTCGAAATGTTTATCAAATATCAAATTGTGTACCTTTTCTTGTATTTCTTATGAATATTTTCTTTCCTAAATCTAGCAATACAAACAAATGTGTCAATAAATGTTGATGTTATTAAAAGCTCACAAGTTGAAGTCTTACAATTCAATTAATAAAAACAAAACTAAAAGTGGATTTTGCTTTATTCAGAAAACAATCATGTCACATTTCATTTTAATAAGCTCGTGAAGTAAAAAGGAATTACAAAAGTTTGTATAAAAATTGTTTTCAAAAACTAGTAGAAGAATAGCAAAAAAATAGTAAGAAATAGAACAAATAGAAAAAATAGGAAAAGTAGTACAAAAATAGTACAAAAATAGTACAAAAATAGTACAAAAATAGTACAAAAATAGTACAAAAATAGTACAAAAATAGTACAAAAATAGTACAAAAATAGTACAAAAAATAGTAAAAAGTAATAAAAAAAATAGCAGAAAAGTAGTATAAAAAATAGTAGAAAAGTAGTATAAAAAATAGTAGAAAAATAGTAAAAAAAACTAGTAGAAAGCAATTTTCAAAATGCGTTACAATTGTTCAGTACTCTAATTCACAGCCAATAAAAGTTCGTTTTCCATATTCTGTGGAGGCAAGTCGATGTTTAATAAGTTTATCAAAGTCTGAAATCCTAATTTGCAAAATCGATTATTATAAAATGGAATTAATTCACTGATAGCTATGGCAGATGCATTAGGATACCGATGACTTCGGGAGATCCAAAACTCAGCAAGTGTCATTTTGTAAAAATTTTCTTTCGTAGTATTGTCAGCGAATAGATTATTTAATTCGGTTTGCACATCAGTTGGTAAATGTGATATTTTTGTTAAACTTGAAGGAAAAGGGGCCAAGATCCATTCAGTTTCAGAAATCTTCACAGGCAAAGAATTTTCTTTAAGAATATTTCTAATCTCAGTCAAATGCTTTATAAACAACAGTTTGTTTTCTTTAAAGTAATCTCTGTAATTCTCAACTTCAATTAAATTCCACAAAACAGGAAATGCATCACATTCATCGTTTTCCATTCGTGAAATCCAAATCGTCAATTTTCTTACAAAAGCCTCAAGTGTTTTGTGAAAAACAATTATATTTGCATCTTCCCCTTCCACGATAGACATCAGATCAATCAAGTGAGAAAAAATATCCGATAAATAAGCTATTTGCACCAACCAATTTGGACTCAAAACAAAACCTGTCAGCACACTCTTTTTGCTCATAATTAGCATTGAAATTTCTTTCTTGAATTCAACTATCAAATTCAAAATTTTCGATCTTGATAAACATCTTGTGTAATGAATTAACATTGGTTTCAAAACTTCGAACTTGGTTCGTAAAATAGAAGATAGACAATGCTGCGAATGTTTCACTATGTTAAAAATGTTGACAGCATTTTTAAGAACAGTTCTCAATGATGGTGGCATTTGTACATGTACAAAACAATATAAGTCAATCAAACTATGGTACCATTTTGCGTTCATTGCAATTTTTTGAAGTTTTCTTTTAAATGCTGAGAATTTGTTTAATTCGGGGTCAGAAGCGTCAGTGTAAATTGCCTTGCAAGAATTCCAATTGAGTTCGTAAAATTCTATCGCGTTTGAAAATGTCAAGAAAAAGTCATAGTCGATAATAGATTTGCAGAAGAGAAGCTTTTCTTCAATATTGGTCTTGGTCGCATAGCGTGCATACGTCAAAAGATAAGTGACATTATAAAAAGTTGGCGCTTCGATTTGAAGAGCGAAAAATTTGGACTTTTTCAACTGCATTTTAACTTGATCACACTCGTCTAAAACTATTGTTGATAATACCGAATCTTTGTCAAATAAAAGTCGCTCTTCGCAATCTTCACAATTGGACAGTTTCGTGCCATTTTTTGAATCTTGAGCCTCAGAGCACATTATTCGTTCTCCTTGTTTTGCTTTTAGATCACTAAAAGTTTGTAAATACAAAGGATTCGCGCTCTTTTTATTGTAATCATTAGATTCTTCTACATTAGAAACGTTTAATACTTCTGGATTTAAATCACTTGATCCTTCTAAACTGAAATAAACATCATCTCCTGAATTACAACTTCTTGATTCTCCTGAATTACAAAAACTTGTTTCTTCTGTGCACGAACTTCCGGTCCTTTGGAGCTTCAAAGCTTCTCCACTTTGTTCTGATAATGATTGAAAAGTTCTTGAACAATTCGTTAAAAGCACCTCGGAAAAATAATTATTCGAAATCTCGGGTTCAAATCCATAAAGACATTCTCGATCTTTAACTTTTATGTCAAATTGAGCGACGCTTTGCTCTTTTGTACTTAACCGTTTTTGACTTTCTTCTTGTTCTGTCTCTTGCTTCATTTCTTCTTCACTTCTTTTCTGTTCTTGACTCTTTCCTTGCTCATGACCTTTTTCTTGTTCTGGACTCTTTTCTTGTTTGTCTTTCTTTTCCTGTTCTTGCTTCTTTTCCTGTTCTTGCTTCTTTTCCTGTTCTTGCTTCTTTTCCTGTTCCTGATTCATTTCCTCTTCATACTTCTTTTTCTCGTCTTGCTTCTTTTTCTCTTCTTGCTTCTTTTTCTCGTATTTCTTCTTTTTCTCTTCTTGCTTCTTTTCCTCTTCTTGTTTCTTTTTCTCTACTTGCTTCTTTTTCTCTTCTTGCTTCTTTTTCTCTTCTCGCATCTTTTCCTCTTCTTGCTTCCTTTTCTCTTCTATCCTCTTTTCTTGTTCCTGATTTGATTTCAGTGTAGCTTTGAAAAAGTCCAAATGTTTATAAATATGAGAGTGATGGAATTTGAGCAAGTGATCTTTGAGTACTGTTCGAGATTCTTTTTCGAAGTACATAATTTCTTGACAAAAGATACATTGGTATTCTAATATTTTATTGTTAAATGTAAATCCATATTTCAAAATCAACTTCTTGCTTCGATTTTTCTTTCGAATGAGTAACTCTTTTTTCAATTCCTTAAAATGCTCGACAGATAAATTTTGTTCCTCTTCGTGACAAGATAGTAGATGATTTTTTAGAGTCAAGAGTCTGCCTTGTTTTTCTACCATCGCGGTTTTTTTACACAATATGCACTGGATTTTATTTTCGAAAATTCCGCACCCGAATTGAATACTCTCTTCTTCTGTTACCGTGTGTTCAATAAAATTCAGCAGTTCCTTATTTTCTAGGTAGAGAATTTTTTCTAAATAAAAATCGATTGATTTTTTACTTTCAGATGAATGCTTGGAGAATAGGTGTTCTTTAATTTTTTCTAAATCTGAATATCCGGTTTCGTAAAATTCGCAACAAATGACACAAAGATGGCCGGAATCAAGAGGTCTGAAACCAAATGAAATAAAATCCCGTTCGTCCTTGTGAATGAAGAGTTCTTCATCCGGTACTTCGTTACATTTATCTTTGTATTCCAAAGTCACCATGGCATTTTTAAAGAAAATGTTGATCTCTTCTTCCTCTAATTGTGGATGATGTAATCGAAGATGTTGATACAAAAGTTTAGGATCAAAGAAAGTTTTGTCGCACATAAAACACAGAATATTGGAGCATCCTCTTCTATTTTTAACAGTGTAACGAATCCAAGAAGATTTGATCTCGTTGATCTCTTCTTTCGTCAAGTTCTTCATTTCATGCATTTTCTTTTCAAAATAGCATGAAGACTGGAACTGCATAGAAGTATGGCTGAATTGAAAATGTCTGATAATTCCTGATAAAGTTTGGTCTGAAATTGTGTGATAACATATTAAGCACTGAGCTTTTTTGTTGAAAACTCTAAAACCATAGTTAAGACAATTTTTACGGATATTTAACAATTCTTGATCACTGCACTTGTCTTTGGTTGTTATTGATTCATTGTGCTTCTTCTTTTGTTTAGGATCGAAGGTCGTTTTACTAGATGATGATAAATCCATGTTTTTTTTTAATTTCACTTTATCCAGCAATTTTAAAGTCGTTGCCGATCACTGAAATAATTATTAGTTTTAAAATAAAAGAAATAATGAATTTAATATTAAAATCAAACAAAATACGCACATGAGGAATCCGCACTTTAAAAATTTACTCAATTACTCGAGGAAATCAAGAATAAGTCGTTTACTACATTTTCGATGAATTTAAGTGATTCTGTCACTTTTACTTTGTTTTCCTTTCTCTCTCCTTTTCTCGAAATTTCACGAACTTAATCAAGAAATTCGAATGCGACATGAAAGTTCTTTTCTTAATTTTTCAGTACAGTGGAAATAAAACTTTGAATTTTGATTAAACATACAAATTGTCAACAATGTGCTGACATATTTTGTAAAATATTAAATTATTTATTATATTTATTATATATTATTATTATTTATAATACAATTTAATTGTAGTCTTTGCTTTAAACGTTTTATTTCAAGTATTATGTATAACTGTATAATATTTCCTTTAATAAGTAATTGAACTATTCATAAATTAGTCTATTAAGTAAATTGACTGATAACAAATTATTGATAAATTTGATAAATTTGATAAATTTGATAACAAATTGAAAATAGCAAATTAGGTTTTTATTAACAACAATAATTATTTAAATAAATTATCTAAACGTACAGTATACAATAATGTTATTTTAGAAAGTACATTGTAACATACATTTAAGTACAGTCAACTCTATGAATAGTGCCACTAAAATTCTACCAATAGTGCCGCTTTTCTTTTGTTCTCACTCGAGCGTCTTTTGTTTCTTTTGTTTCCTTTGTTTCCTTTGTGCAAATTTGTACAAATCTGCGGCACTATTCGTAGAGTAGACTGTACGATAAAAATATAGTATATTTATAAAAAATATAAAAAATAAGATAAAGATACTGAAACTCTTTATTCTCAGAAAAATGTCTGATTAAAATCCTACTTATATCTAAAAACAAAATTGGTAAAGTAAAAAGAAAAAATGAATTTTCAAGTAAACCTTTCAAAAATGTTTATTTATATAACCCAAGATTCTATAAAATAAATTAATAAAATAAATAATAAAATAAATAATAAAATAAATAATAAAATAAATAATAAAATAAATAATAAAATAAGTAATAAAATAAATAATAAAATAAAGAATATAATATTCTATAATAAAATACTTTCTGTGAATCTATAGTTTTTCGTTTCAAACTTCATTATTTATCTATTCAAAATAAACGATCAAATTTCATAAATTTAAAAATAAATTTTTATTATTTTTTGAGATCCACTGCTCAGCGGAAGAATTTTTGGATTGTCACTGAAATGTAAATATTGTGTAAACCTGTGTATATAATATACGAAATCAGAATAGTTATAGAACTAAGAGTAATAATATAAACTAATTAAATCATGATTAATTGATGATTAATTGATGATTAATTGATGATTAATTGATGATGCTTTAAAATACGTGACAATTTATTGAAGAAATCGTTCAAAATACATAAAAAATTTATAATTTATTATCTCACATTGTAATAATCATTATTCAAAATTATGTTGATTGAAAACAAAATGATTATGAGACAAAAAAAAGAAAATAGAAAAATACTTTTAAACTTAAAACAACAATAATTTAAAACGACTTATGATAGATAAATACTTTAAAATAAAAAAGTTTCTAAAATGAGTTTACCTTTGAACTTCCTGCAGAACATCTCTGGTGACATCATCGGTCGTTTTACTACAATCATTACTGTCGGACTCTTCCACTTGAATCCTATCTTCATCAGAACTATTGTTCGTAATTAAATTCGTTAAAATCGGATTTTCAATTTGACTACTTTGTGATTCTGACACCTCACTGTTTAAACTATCAGAGCAAACACGAGTTCCAGAATCAGTATCTTCCGATTTCTTTTTAATTTCACTTTCATTTTCAGAATTTACAAGGTTCTCTTCGAGAAGCTGAGAAATATTCGGATCTGCAGTCAGTTTTGACAGAGTTTCCGGGTCCGTAATAATCTTCATCAAAACCTCCTGATTCGTGAATATTTTTGATAACAAAAGCGGATTCTTGACCATTTTAGAAACCAGTACCGGATCTTGTGAAATTTTCATAGCAAGCTTTGAGCTTTTAGAAGTTTTCTCTGCTTTCGCTGCACTTTGATCGGAGCAAGAAAGCGCACCAGAACTTGTACACGACTCTGCAGATGATTTCGTTTTAATCTTTTCTTCGCATCTAGTATTCTGAATCACATTTTCCTCAACTCTTGAAAAAGGTGAAACAGTTTCATCGTAGTGTTCATGATCGGTTGAAATAACTTCTACATTAGCATCATCTGAGCATTTATTTTCCTGTTCTATCAAAGGCTGTGTGCTTGAACTCCTTTCTTCCAAGTTCACAACATCTGGAGAATTATGATAACTAATTTGATTAGAAGCTGGAGATCCTTCAATATTGATATCCGTCGCGTGATTTGTTACCCGAGGTGTTAGTTCGTGAAAACTGGGGACAGAATCATAGGAATCTTTCAACATTTCTAGAGTTTTAGAACCAGCGATATCGGAATTTTCAGGAGGGCTAGATGGACTGGGAACACTTGCTGCAGGTACGGGACTCATACTGTCAATGACCGGCTGCCTATTAGCATCAAGATCCGCATATTTTCTGTCAGATTCCCAAAAATAGGTTTCTGTGACTGCAGATGCTGTCGAAACAACTGAAGTTACTGACACGGATGTGTCGTTATCGAAATTCAATTCTTCAATAGATTCTTTCTTCATTTTTGTTACTTTGATATCATCAACATGTGGTCGCTTTTTGGCACGATTTTGTTCTATTTTCTGTCGTTTCAAAACTTTGTCCTCTTCTGACATTATGTATTCCTTTCGCATTCCTATGTTGAAACACTTGTCAAGTCTACATTTTTGACAAAAGCGTCGAGTTACAGGAGTGATGTTACAATTCTCCGTGAAGGGGCACCGAAAGTCCTAAAAAAGGAAGAATAATTGGTCTAGGTGTTCACATGAATTATGGAGAAATAAGATTCAATATAGTAAAACGATATTAAACATGTTGAATTATGAAACAAAAAGTCGAATAATGTCATAAATTGAAGTCAATATAAACTTAATATATGTTAAGTTATTATAATAAAGGTATTTTTTTTAATAAACTTAATGAATGGAGTTCTATTCTTTGACTTTGGAGCCATGGGACTTTTATCGAAAACAAATGTCTTCATACATTTTTGTTTGAAAAAAGAATTTAAGTAATTTAGAAATAATATAGAATTTTAAATATAAGAATAAAAATTGTTCTATAAGCATCGTTGAATCTAGATAATAACGAAATTATTCCAACAAGCTTAAATTTAATTATTAATTCGTAGCTTCAATTACTAGAAATTATTTCAACGAGCTTAAATTCAATCATTAATAAGTATATGTAGCTTCAATTCAATAATTAAGTAGCTTCAATTCAATTATTAAGTAGCTTCAATTCAATAATTAAGCAGCTTCAATTATTAAGTAGCTTCAATTCAATAATTAAGTAGCTTCAATTATTAAGTAGCTTCAATTCAATAATTAAGTAGCTTCAATTCAATAATTAAGTAGCTTCAATTCAATAATTAAGCAGCTTCAATTATTAAGTAGCTTCAATTCAATAATTAAGTAGCTTCAAATATTAAGTAGCTTCAATTATTAAGTAGCTTCAATTATTAAGTAGCTTCAATTATTAAGTAGCTTCAATTATTAAGTAGCTTCAATTCAATAATTAAGTAGCTTCAATTCTATTATAAATATGCACTCCATACTTAATTTTCTAAATAGAAGATTAAATTCTAAATCTGAAATTCTAATTTAAAAACAAATATATTTTTTAATCACATTATACAAAGTAATCTCTTCAAGTTTATCAAACAACTAATCAGATTTTCGATAACAATTTTTTCAGTATCTCGCATGTTAGAGTGTATACACATATAGAAAGAAATATTCAAAATATTTTTCAGTATAATAATTTGTAAAATTGTACCATTTTCTTCTTTTCTGTTTTGTTTAAGTTAATAGTTTTTAACGTTAATTTTGTCATTGGAGTTAACACAGAATTAACTTACAATAGACAAAGAGATTATTAACAAAGAGTTAATAATATAAAAATAATATATAAATTACAAGCAATAGGCTATAATAGCAATAATAGCGGTAGTAAAAAATTTATATTATTTACAATGCTTTATAATTAATAATGAAAGAAGTGTTATTGTAATTAAAGAATTAACAACTACTTTGTTAAAAGCACACAATTCAAACAGACCTTTTTTCTAAGCGCATTTCTTCTAAAAAAAGCTTTACAACTTTCACAAGAGACTGCGTTAAAATTGTATCCAAGAGCTCGATCACCACAAACTCCACAAATCTTATTTGCCTCCCTGACAGGATGTTCCTCATCCATTTCTTCTCGTCGTGGTTTCATTATGATTGGCAGTTTTACTAACAAAACATCAAATTGATTAATCAATTCTATTCGCTGAAAATAATAATACTGTCTGACTCATTGTAATTTTTGGAGTAACTCCGAAATTCGTTCGATTCGGGTGTCTTAAAACACAAACATAGAATAACGATTTTTTTTGCTTTTTAGGTCGATGTGATAACTAGAGTAAAGAGTTAAATTGGTAACCACTTATCAACACTTATTCACTTGACAGTCATGAACCTGTGGACCCTGATATCACGATATGCCTTTAACATCAAAATCTGACGTAAATTCCTCAATATGCACATCTCGCGTAATTACGAACAAAGAAAACCAACACATATTGTACTATTAAATAATAGTTTTTAAATATTTAAACATTATTTATGTTTATGTAGACTCCTGATTAATACTTTCATTTATTAAAATCAATCACATCACATTTTGGAGTTTGACATTTACGATGTTATTGACGTTTGAGGTTAAGAGAAAAGGTTGGTAAGCCTGTAATTCCTGGAAATAAGATTGGTACTACTGTATGTACAAAATAAAATTCGCATTAAAATAGATTACAGACTTAATTTTTTAATGAAGACAAATAAGGATGAGGTTCACTGAGATTCCAGGATCTTTATTGTACATTTCTCTTTCAGAAAATGTGAAATTAACATAAAAAATTTTAGGATTTGGCGGGAAATACCTGTGAATACACTCATTTGTTGAAGGGACAGATCTGAGAATGTCAATACGCACATGAATGGAGAATTGCCTACTGTCAGGCGTTAATTCGAAACTTCATAGAATAATAGTAAAGTTACGAGAAAACGATACTATTAATTTTATAAAAAAAAAGTACGTACTCTGCAAAAACTAATGTCTAGAACAAGACATTAGTTTTGTAGTTTGCCTCCCAGCATTCACTATTCCAATTAATGATCACTACATATGAATAAAAATACTAATAATCATATTGTTTACTCTTGTACTGAATGTATATGATATTGCACTGTAAAAAAGAAGTATTGTATTCAGCCCATTTTTGACTAGAACCGTTTATTTGGACTGATTTTAAGTCCAAGAAATGACTTGGTCTTGTTTTAAGCCACAAAATTAACTGATTCTGTAAACGGTTTAAGACTTTCTTTTTTCTGTGTGCTGAACCTCGTTAAAAATTCTTTTAAGGATCCTATTTAAGATCTTGTGCAGGATCCTGCAGAGGTTCTGATGGAGGTTCTTGTATAAGATATCATGAGACAAAGATCAAAGACACTTTCTTAAAGGACCCTTGTACCCAAGAAATTGAATGTTCCCATAGCTTCATTTGCGACCATTTTAATTGCAAATCATCAATATTACAGGTGCCCATACAGATTCCGTGATCTGATCCTATGTCTGATTGTTTTTTCACTAACAATCAGGGTGCGAGATCTTTGATGAGTTCCAGTGAAAAATCAATCAGATATAAGAACCTATCACGGAATCTGTATGGGAACCTGTAATACTGCTGATTTGAAACAAAAATGTTCATAAACTCACGTGAAGCGATATTCCATAGAATCTCTCCAGGGAAATTCCACCGAATAATCTCATATAGAATTCCACTAAAATTCCATAAAACTTTCACTTTCAATACAATGTATTTCTAAGCATAATATTACAGAAATCCATAGTGTGATCCCACATTTATCAGCAACTATCATGAAGATCAGATATCACAGAAAAAAAGAAGTGTAGTTTTAACCCTAATATCCGTGTCAAAATAAGCTGCATCAATTTGTATCCTTATGGTGTTGTTTTAACCCAATAAA
>WNHD01006619.1:0-15660 GCA_011057455.1 Ganaspis sp. Gsp50 | reverse complement strand
GTCCTGCTTGACCAGCTGTGTTGGAGGGGAGACCTGTGCCTAAAAGTACGATTTCCCCTCTTTTTAAACTCTAGACGTTAAAAGCATCGACTTAATCGACTTTTTGACGCAAAGTGTTATATAAAAATATTTATCTAGAGCATGAGTAGAACAGATCTTGGTTTGTTGTCTTTCCAATGATTGACGTCATTAGCCTCTGACATCACAAAGTATAATACCTAATACAGTCGTGTTCCAATGTAATATCGAAGTCGGAACCGGAAATGACCATTGTAAGAACCATAGAGATATAAGAATAGAGTGCGCAAGGGACCCGAAAATGCGTCAGACGGATAAAAAGAGACAGGCAGTGTTTTACCGTCTGCTCTTCTTTCTCTGTTTAACGGCGCTTGCGCATTAAGCAAACAAATAACGGCGCTTGCGCATTAAGCAAACAAATATTTGTATACTTGGGTTTTCTTGATGGTTTTCGTCTATAACTTGTTTTATTTTTTCTATTGTTTATATTTAATTAAATTTGAGTAAATGTTTTCGAAATGACGAGGAAATGTATTTACTGTGGTCAACAATTTAGTGCTATTAACAGCAGAACTTTTCACCAGTAAGTTTCAATTTCATTTTATATATATATTTATTTCTAACCTTAAAATAAAACTCCGTTCTGTTAATTAATTTTTTTTGGAAAAATTATAGGTTTCCGAAAAATATCGAAGCTCGCCAAAAATGGCTGAATGCTTTAAATCTTACGAAATTGGAAAATTTTAATTTAAAAACTACGCACGTCTGTAGTGATCATTTTACTGAAGAAGATTTTTTTCGTCTTAATAATCATACTTGCAGAAGAAGGTTACGCTCTTATGCAATACCAAAACCAAATTTTTCTAAAAGTGAAGAATCTGCAAATATTAGTTTTAAAGAAGATCTATTTACCAGCGATGAAAGCACGTCATCTGTAAGTACAAAAATCGATGGACTTTTAAATGAAAACACGATTAGTGATGAACTTTCAAAACCATCGAATGAAATCAAATGTCGTGAAGGAAATAAATTGGATAATAAGTCTAATGTTGAATCGGGTGCTCATTTTAAAGAACTTACTGTTGAATCAGAGATTATTTTGAATGAAATCGGCTGCCCTGAAGAAAAGAAATTGGAAAATAAAGCTAATAAAATTGAATCAAAAATTGTGCCAATCACAGAGAAAAATAGTAGAAAAAGGTAAAGTATGCCAAAGTTAAAATTATAAATAGCACATATAATACATTTTTTAAAATGAAGTAATAGTAAAAAAAATATTTTTTATATTAGGCAACGTTCACCATCTGAAGACCTTCGACCTCAAAAACGAATTCGTTTCATTCATGAATTTAAAACTGAGTATATTTCTAGAAACGACTTTGCTTCCGATGAAGCTTGGGAAAAATTTATGAGATTCCTAAGCCATCGTAAGTTTGAAAGAGACGCTAATTATACTAAAAGTTATCGAAGAAAGAAAAAGTTGTCTTCTTTAAAGCAGGTAGTAAAATTGTTAAAAGAAAAAGAAGAATTCAAGGCTGCAGAGTATTTGAAGGTAAGCTCCTAAAATGTAAACGAATTTTTTTTCACTTATTAGATACTTTAAACTTTAAATATTTCATTAAAAATCATTCAGTTATAATTTGTTGTCAATGTAAGTGATGACGACGTTGTATTAATAAATTACAAAATATGTTACACTGAAAAAATAAATTTATGAAAGTAATATTCCATTATAAATATTGTACATGCTAAAAACGTGTTCTATATACAACATTTAATTTATTTATTTTTATTTATTATTTTTGGAATAAAAAATATATCAATTATATTCATTTATGAAAGAAAAACTTAACAGTTTTAGATTTTATTAACTTTAATGTTTTTAGAAATTGATTATTAATTTAGAAAATTTAACTTCTAACTTTGGTAGCCATTAACTTAGCGATTTCTTACAGTATATTGAACGTTTTTATTATTGATTTATGAAATAGAATTTTGACTTAATTGTATACAAAAACAAGCATTGTATTACTCAAAGTAATTTTTCATTAAGGTGTTCGTATTAATATACTACTTCGATTTATTTATTTTGTTATAAAATACCCTTTAAAAAAATTGTATATAAAACTTATCAATTGTAACAAATCAATCTGATTTTTATAAATAAAGTATGTAATAAATCTTTTGTTTTTCTTTCATTTAGGATTTACCACCTCATGTGCAAGAGCTCCTAACTCGCATGAAAAACAAAAAACCAACGGCCCCTTTTCCTCCGAACCTGAAAACTTTTGCAAGAACTCTACATTTTCATTCTCCAGCTGCTTATGAAGCAGTCAGAAGCAGTTTTTTAAATTGTCTACCATGTGCGCAAACTTTAAACAAATGGTATTGTTCAAAGCAATACAAACCTGGAATTTCGGAAGAGATTATTAATAATATTTCAAATATTGTAAAAAGCGAGTCAGAGAAAGGGAAACAACTTATCTTCAATTTAACTTTTGATGAAATGTATATAAAGAAACATAAAGAATGGAGTAAAATCACACATTCTTGGAAAGGCTTAATCGATTTAGGTGGGCAGTTGAATGAATCTAGTAAGAATTCTGAAGATAAAGTTGCTACGAAAGCTCTTGTATTTATGCTTGTAAATATAAATGGTGGCTTTAAAGCTCCGGTTGCTCATTACTTAATAAACTCCTTGACAGGAGACGAAAAGGCTATTCTTCTTAAAGATTTATTAGAAAAATTGAACGAAAATAATATCAATGTCGTGAGTGTAACTTTTGACGGCGAGAAGGCTAATCGAACTGCTTGCGAAGCTTTAGGTGCTAATTTAGATTATAAGGACAAAGAGAACTTCAAGCCGTACTTCAATCATCCTGTTACGTCACAACCAGTCTACATTTTTTACGACCCTTGTCATTGTTTAAAACTAATCAGAAATTATTTTGCCGAAAAAGGTCCTATAATTCATGAAGGAAAAGATTTTATAGACTGGGAGTTTATAAAAAAGTTACAAGATAAACAAGAAAATGAAAATCTTCATTGCGCATGCAAAATAAGAAAAAGACACGTGAATTTTTATAATGAGAAACAGAAAGTTTTTTTAGCTGCGCAAGTTCTAAGTAACAGTACGTCATGTGCATTAACATTTTTAGAACACGATTTACATGATGATTCTTTTAAAAATGCTTCGCCGACAGCTAATTTTTGCAAAACCTTTAACGACATTTTTGATTTGTTAAACGTTAGAAACAAATTTTGCCAAACTCCGGGTCGATACAGTATTTGTAAAACTTCCCTAAAAGAATTGCAAAAATTAGTTGATAAGTATACAGATTATATTGAAAATCTAGAAATTAATGTTCGCTCTAGAAAAAAGATAAAAATCTGTGATGATTCTAACAATAATGTTGTTTTAAATGTTGATTTTACACGAAAGTCAGTTACAGAAACTGACTCTGTGAGTACAGGTTTCGTTGGATTTATTATTTGCTTAAAAAATTTGTACAATCTTGCGAAAGATTTAATCGAAAAAAAAATTGTTGAATACTTCTTGAGCTATAAATTATCACAAGACCACGTTGAAATGTTTTTCTCTACGATTCGAAGAATGAATGGATTCAACAACAATCCAACAACTACGCAGTATTTATCTGCATATAAAAAGATTGTAACTAACAATTCTAACATCATGATTTCGACAAACGCCAATTGCTCTCCTTTAGATGAAACATTACTCATTGCTCATACGGAAGAAAATGTTACAAAAACTGGTAGAAAATATAAAACAAAAAATAAGGTAACTCTTAATGTTAATGATTTTATTCCAAATGATAACTACCACATTTTCGAGCATGACTATGATAACAGCCAGAGTTTAAGTTCTGAATACGCTGAAGAAATAGTGAAATATATTGCAGGAGCAGTTGTTCGAATTGTAAAATCGAAAGTGCATTGCAATTCTTGTTGTGATATTTTAGACGGTCGCCAAAGTGAATTCAAGTCAAAGTTAATTGAACGAAAAAATCAAGGAGGCTTAATTTTTGCATCAGATGATGTCAATTTTATTTGTAAAAAGACAGAAAAAGTCTTGCGTCAACAAACAAATTTATTTGCAAAACAAATAAATCTTAAAATAATTACTGAAACTTTGAAATCTCTTCCGACTTCAATTTTAAATGATGAAGGACACTGTTTCCAGCAGGAGCCCTTAATGGATCACAGAAACCAACTGCTCCTTCTAATTATTCAAACCTATCTGGATATTCGTCTTAAACATGTAGCAACTGTTTTACAAGATAATGAAGATAGAATACGGATGAAAAATAATAAGACTGTAATTTTTAGAGGACAATAACTAAACATAATATTGTTTAGTCAGTATTTTTAAGAAGACAATGTGATTTAGTTATTGTAACCAAAAGAAAACGAATTGCTCAAATTCTCTGTATTTTATAAATGTTATTTGTCTCTAATATAGATACGACAATGTGATTTATTTTATATAAAAGAGATTAGTTGTTTAAATGTTATAAACATTGTTTATCGTTATGTTTAATTTAAATATTACCAAATAATGTATTTTTTATAACTCGCAATGATCTAATCGTTTATAAATTCTCGTTCATGTTTAATAAAAATATTTATCTGACGTAATATAGATAAGGCAATGTGATTCAGTTTTAAAAAACTTACAAGGGGTTATTTATTTAAATTTTATAAACATTATTTGTCTTCGTTATGTAATTTAAGCACGAAAATTCGATTTACTTTTAAATAACTTCTAAGAGATTACCTTTTCAAATTTTAAAAACATTATTTGTCGTAATGTAATTTAAACACGACAATGTGATTTAGTTTTTATATAACTCACAAGACACTAATTATTCGAATCCCCGTTCATATTTTAAGTAAGTAGTAAGTACTTAAAATACAACTATATAATTTAGTTTTAAAAAATGTATTAAACACAACTTGTTCATGTTTCAAAAAAATTATTTGTCGCTCTAATTTAAACACGAAAACGTGATTTACTTTTTACAACTTATAAAAGAATTAACTGTTCAAATTCTTTTAAAAATTTTTAATTAAAAAATTAACATTAATCATTTGAATTTTCATTTATTCTCCTTTCCTGTAAAACTGCTGCAATTAAAATAATGGTTTTTTTATCACTTAAGACAAAGCAATTGTCTATTATTTCAATGATCCAATTAAATCAAATTTACTTATTTCACCCTAATAGACAAGCAATGGACATAGTTTTTCTAATTTATAATAATATAATATACATTCATCATTTTTACGTACACAATTTATTTTATTCGTTCACAATCTTCAACATTTATCATAAAATACAATTTGTGATTCGTATAGTATCTAATAAAAATAATTTAAAATGTTATTTTATTGTATTTCTTTAATATAATAAATTAATAATCCTTTTCTAAATGCTTTATTGCTTCTCAGTTCAAATATTACTATTTTCTTTAGAAGCAGTCTTCACTACGCAAGCGCCGTTCGATAGAGAAAGAAGAGCAGACGGTAAAACACTACTTATCTCTTTCTATCCGTCTGACGCGGCCTCGCATGGAGAAAATGTTGACTCGCGCACTCTATTTTCTTATATCTCTATGGTAAGAACGGTGACATTTATAGGTTATGTTTGACAATAATATACAATTAAAAAAGATTTACGAATTATTTTGTTCAGTAGAATTTAAAAACTGACAATATATTTCGCAGCACCACTCTAAGATGCAAAAATTATATTATAAGAAATGTAATCATCGAAATCACTCAAATTCCGGTGTGATATTTATGTTATTAAGGTGAGTCCAGAATAGAGTTTGTGAACGTCGACGTTGATGGCTACGCGTCGAAATCGACGGGTAGGTATGACGTAGCGCAGTGGCGTAGAAATTAGTTCTTTTTTTGTTTGTTTCACGTTCCTCTGTTCCTTCAAAACTTGAAAGGGGTTAGGTTCGGTACGTTCGGAATAGGCAAATTGAGCCTAGATCTTGACTTTGAAAATAAAAATTTATAAAAATCAGTACTGATTAAAATGTATTTGTGGTTGGTGTCTTTTTTAATACAACATTATATTTGTAACAATTTTGAATATGAAAAATCCGGGAGAAAATTTTACCAGAAATTAACTTTAAATATTGAAGTTAATAAAATTATTTAAAAAAGGGTTACTTCTCAAAAGTTAATTACGATATTATTTGACTTGAATTAATTACAATATATATATATATTACAATATACGTTCATAGAATAAACGATCAAGAACAGAATTTTCATTTTTCATTATCCATTTATAAAATAACTAGCAAATTATACGCCCGCTAAAGTGCGCGAGAATAATGTAAGAATTCGTTAATTTATTTGAATTGAATTTAAATCAAAGATTTATTTATACATATGTATATACAATTTTCTTTAAAAAATTTTATTTAAAACTAGACTGGTAACATTAAAACAAAAGTATGTTTTAAATATGTTTTAGCTCTTGTAAGTATTTATAATTCAACTTTTTTGCAATTTCTACAGTTGTAAAATGTTATGGAAACTTTAATATTTTACATTTTAATATATCTACTCAATTATTCTGAATTTTTAAACAATACTTTTAAATAATATTGTGAAATTGGCATTTTTTTATGTTTTAAAATCTTTAAAAATATTTGAAATGTTTTAAAAATTCTAAACTCCATTTATAAATCTTCTAAATAATTTTAAATTTCGGCAAAATATTTCAAAATTTAACAAAATAATTCCCAATGTTTTAGATTATTTTGGAATGAAAGATTTTAAGATATCGTGATCGAATATCAAGAATATTAGGTATATAATATATATATTCTGAATTATAGTAGTAGGATATTCAGTAATAATTGTAAAGATTTTGGAGCTCGATTCTGAGTCTTCCTGAATACTAAGAGCGAATTCTTTTCTAAAATATTTTAAAAACTTCTAGAAACGTAATACACATTTTAAAAATATAGCTTTATTTTTAAATTTTCTAGATAATTGTAGTTTTATTTAAACCAATAAAGTTGGAATTAGTTTTATTTGCAACAATAATGAAAGTTAAATTAAAAGTGATAAAATTTAAAGGAAATTCATTTTTAAATAAAAATTATCCTTTAAAAGAAATTTTCGTTAACAAAAGTTTTATTGATTTTCGAAATAAAGAGTAAAATTGAATATTTTTATTTTTGCTTTCTTGGAAAAATGTAACTCCTGCTAGAAAGAAAACCAGTGTTTTTAATAAAATGAATGTATTTATAGGCGATTTATATAATATTTATATTTCGTAAGAAATCTATTTTTTCAAAACAATGTATGATTAATGTCAGTAATTTCAAAAAAATTTAGTGTGTAAAACACAAATGCAATTTAAATATTATGATATTTCTTCTAAATTTGAGTTCCCTTTCAAATTCAATTCAATTCAAATAAATTAATTATTTCCTTCATTATTTTTGGTACAAATGTTGAGTCATATATTCTAAGATATTATTCATACTTTCATATTATATATAATAATCGACTAAATTCTTTAATTTGTTTAAGTCATATTCTTTAAAAAATAGTACCTTGAAATAAAAGGTAAATAATTATGTTAAAGAACTTTTATTATTATGAAAGGAATTTGAATTTTTATGTTACATTAAAAAATACACTATATTTTTAAAAACATTTGAAAGAAAAATTGACAAAGTTACTTTACTCAGGTAGTATTTTCATCAGAATTTTATCGACATTTCAATAATGTAAATGTTAATCATTGTAGTATAAGACTCTCTGAACTTTTAAAGAAGTTTTTTTATAAACAAAAATTTGGTGCACTAATAATTATGAACGGTACTGTAAATTATTTCTTAATATAATTATTATGCTTAAAGGACAACATCAAAAATGAACTTGAATTCATCACATTTTAATGCAAGAAAATATTCAAACCCTTCAAAAAACAAAAACAAATCAGAAATGACTAACTTCAGGTGTGGACAGAATGAATGAATGAAAGAAAGAATAGTTCGATTATTTTAGTTAATAGTTAATTATAAATAAAGGTAGGAATGTATACATATTTATATAATTAATAAACTATCAGCTATTAACTTTAAAATAAATAAATTAGTAGGAATAGAATTTGAAAAACAAATTTTCTTTCTGAATCGTTTCCAGAAATGTTGAACACTAAACCATGCGATGTACAGTTTTACAAAAATTAGTATTTACATTAATATAACTTATTTTCTTATTTATTATTAACTATCAATAATTGTTAATTATACAATGAGCATTAGTTTTTCAATGAAAAATTTTTAAAAATGTACAAAAGTAGCTATTTTTAAATGTTTTTCGAAGATATATTTTTTCAACAAGTCTTTAAAAAGAAAATAAGATATTATTCATTTTAATTGTACCATTTAAATTTTTTTTAAATACTTGTAAAAAAGATATCTTTGAACCAGGTTACAAAGAATAGTAACTTGTACATTATTAAAACATTTTCATTAAAAAAACTAATGGTACTTATGTACTTAACTATTAGTAGTAAATTATTATTAAGAAAATCATTTTTTTTCAATTAATAATTGTTGTAATTCATTAGAGTAATGTTTTTTTTGCCCAGGTAAAATTTTTACTAAAAGCACTGAGACTTATAATTTTTTCGGAAAATCGTGGTTGAAAATCGCAAAGTGTGATTCGCATGATTCATTTTCGGTCTGGTCAATGATGGATCCTAATTTGTAATAGGTTCTAGTTGACAAAAATTCAGCATGATTGTGTCTTCTTATCCAGAAATAATTTCGCCATGAAATACTTGGACTTGTAATTTTTTGGTAAAATCTTGACGTGTGGGTAGCTTTTTTTGGTCTTGTTGACAATGAAGCCTGTTTATATAAAGGTTTTAAAAGACAGAAATTCAGGAGATTGATTTCTTTGCCCAAATAATATTTTTACCAAGAATTGTAGGACTTGGAAGTTTTCGATTTCTTTCCAAAATTGAGATTGAGAATTTAAAAGTTTTGGGCACTTGGTTTTTTGTAATGTTAAAATGTAAGTTCCTTATCCATTTTCCCTTTGAGAACACATTGTTTTATCGCTTAATGAACCTTTCGGCTCAATTATATCCAAAGTTATTGACTTTTTAAAAATTTGGAAATAATCTTTTGCATTGTTTGAGAAAATTAAACTTTAAATATTTGATCTTTCTCTTCCTTTAAATATGCATCAAATAACTGTTTAATGAACCCTTTAACTCATTTCTATTCAAAGTTATTGTATTTTTAAAAAACAAAAATTTTGGAAAAGAAGTTTTTCTAAAGAATTTTATTTTTAATTCCAGTGTGAATTTCAATATTATATGAATGATTCACAGTTGCCATAAACAAGGCCGTACACAGGATTTAATTTAGGAGGGGGGGGAACCCATATTAATTTTTTGAAAAGTAGATGGTGGCGGAAAATTCATCATTCATTTCTAGTTTCTAGGGAGGGGGTCAGCGGCACCCCCTGCCTCCATGTAGGTACGCCCTTGGCCATAAAAATAAATCTTTTAAACTTTTATAAACCATTCTGCCATTATTCTACTTAAGTTATCATTTCCTTAAAATTATAAAATTTTGAAAAAGAATCGTTTCTGGAAAAAATTGTATGCATAAATTAATTTAACGACTTATATGAGGGAGCAAAATGTTCATGAGATGGACACAAAAGATTTCGTACTCCAGATAAAGACTAAGGTACAAGTTGGTTGTGGTTTTTATTTATTTTATATTATTCATTGATTTTCGCGTTCTGAAATTTTGTTTTGAATTAGGGAGTAAATTTTCTTATAACATTCCACTTGATGTTCTTTTGGAACTCTTTCCCAGCAAGTTTTCATTGCAAGAAAATAATTATTTTCTTGCTCTAATTTAGAGAATTGGGTCACATTTTGAGCATATGCGGTCCTTATTGTGGGCAGCGCAGCACTTTCTTCTTCGGAGGAGGAGGAGCTGTCACTTTCTTCTAAAAAATAAAAATATTAAATTTGGTGTGAATTTATATAAGTGTGGTAAAAATATACAAGTTTTATATTATGGGACGCACACCTGACAAAGGGACCTAAGAAGTAAAATAGTTATTTTACAGGAAGAAGGAAAGAAGAAGCGTGCGTGCAACTAAATCCATTACACATCGCTAACTATTTCCAAATATTTTCCAATGCTTCAATAGTTATTTTCGTATCAAGGGCGCAAAGTAGGTGATTGCAGCAAGGGCGAGATTGGAAAACCGAGGTGACCTGAAGCACCCGAGGCGCATTTAATGGTTTTAAAAATATTAGTATTGTAAATATTAAAAATAAAATATAAATAGAATTTAATATTTTTCTTTTTTTAAACATTTTAAAAGTATTATAATACTTCTGACTGCTTTAAAATATTTAAAAATTCTTCAAAAGATTTAAAATACTTAAAATTGCATTAAACTATTTCTAAACATTCAAACATTTCAAACTACTTCAATATATTGATATATACTTAAAATTTCTTAAAAATATTTCAAAGTAGGATTTAAAAATATTAGCATTTTAAGTATCAAATAAATTATAAACAGATTTTAAAATATTTTTTTTTACATATTTAAAATGTACTTAGGGTAAATGCACCAATTCTCTAAGATACACTAATTATCGCGAATTATGATTTAATTTTTCATATATTAAATAGTAAACTGTTATATATTTAAAATTGGTATACGAGCCTCGAAAAATAGTGATTTTGCTAAAGTGAATTTTAATTACAACTTTTGTCCAAAATTCTAATTAAGTATATAGCTTAATTATTTAGATACAATACTTTAAGAAAAAACAATCTAAGTCGCAGGAAACCTTAAATCCTCCAGAATTGGTGCTCCTACCCTTAAATACTTCAGATTACTTCAAAATACTTCAAAATATTTAATTTCAGTTATTTCAATAAATCCATATTTAAAAATTATTCAAAATATTTCCAAGTATTGAAAAATATTAGCATTTTAAGTATTAAATAAATTTTAAACGGATATAAAAATACTAGTTTTTTTTAATTAATGTTTTTAAAGTATTATGATACCGTCGACCGGGGCTATTATACCCACCCAGGGGCTATTATTCCCACGGCTACTTTTTAATAACTAAAATTTTTATATTGAATTGTTTAAAGTTCTCGCTTGGTGTAAATATTGTTTGATATATTGTGCATAGAAGGCAATAAATGTTTTTATTCAATTCTTTGTCAGAAAACAGAAAAAAATTTATATAATTGGAAAATTTTCGTAGTCAGTTAATGAGATCCGTCAAAATCATCTTGTATCTCCTTAACTGTTGTAGTGACTTTAAAAATGTTACAGGTACGTAGTTAAAATTATTTGTGATGAAGTACAATCGGTAACCTAACTTTTTTATTGCGTATTTTAAAGAAAAGTGTAATAAACTAACGAACGGGTTTTCAAGGGACTATTGTTCCCATTACTTAAAATTACTTAGAATCAATTATTTTTCAAAAATTTGTTTCCCAATGTGCGAAATAAGTGTGTAGTGCTTCGGTTTTAAACATTTTTGACAGACTTTTGTGTTAAGAAATTAAAAATAAGTAAATTATTAGTTTACGAGAAGTGCAACATAATCTCAAAAATGTAGCTGTCATTAAATGCTGGTTATTTGTTAATCAATGTGTAATTTAAAAATAATATTACATTTTGAATAAATATTTTCAATTATATTATTAAAACTGTTAATTCTTATCGTGCGAGAGGTACTGCATATTTAATAATGAATTTATAATTTCTTTTATTTTTAAAATAATGTTATTTTTAGAATAAATTTGGATTTCAAAAAATTTCTGTGTTTTACTTTCAAAAATGTTCAATAATTCCTACAAAAATAGTCTATTTTAACCTTTTCTTTTATTTTACTCTAGACCTCCTACAAAAAAGATTTGATGCAGCTAAAACGATGGAAAATGTTTTAGACTAATTTTATAAATAAACAAATTTTTGATGGGAATAATCTCCCCAAGCACGAGACTATTATACCCACAACTTGAAGATTTTATAACTTCGAAAAAAAATTTTTTTTTCTTATCTAACTTATAGAAAATCTTCAGAAGGATGTTCACAACGTAACTCCATAGTAATTTTTGTTTATAAATGTGAATTATAGTGAAGAGTTGAATAAGAAAGTAGCACTTTTCTGAGAATAATAGCCCCAGTTGACGGTACTTCAATTTACTTTAAAACACTTCAAAATATTTACAACCTGCTTCAAAATATTAAAAAAAAATATTAAAAATACTTATAAATATTAAAATATACTTAAAAATATTTAAAAATACTTAAAAACACTTAAAAATATTTAAATATACTTAAAATTACTTTAAAAAACTTTAAAATACATAAAAATACTTTACAGTATATAAAAATATTAGTTTTTTTAATATTTTAAAAGTATGATTATACTTCACACTATTTGGAAATACTTGAAAATACTTGAAAATATTTAAAAGAAACGAATATTTCTAAATATTTTAAAACATTCAAAAGTATTTAAAAATAATTTTAAGTATATTTACATTCTAGAGAATATTATTTTTAAAAAACTTGCATTATTTCAAAAGTAATTTAAATTTTTAAGAAATATTGACAAATTATTTTTTTAATTATAAAATACATTAAAAAATATAATGGAAATTTGTCTATTTTTTGCATGGAAATTACGAAAAACTCATTGAATTTTGTGATGAACAGTTTGTAGAAATCCGTAAAATATTTTTTTCAAAGACACATTTAAATGAAAAAATCACTTTCCTGTGGCAATATTTTCCTCAGAATTGTATCAAGTTTTCAAAAATGTAATGAAAACAAAAAAATTCAATCATTATTACTTTTTTTTAGTACAATGCAATATTAAAAAGTCTTTACCCTGTGTCTGCAAGGATTCCGTGATGCGTACTTGCGTGAAAAACGGACTCCATGTAGACACGGGGTTAGAGGAACAATTTAAAGCAAAAAAGACCAATTTCAGGTGTGGACAGAAATTCCCCTTTCAAATGAAGGGGAAAAAGTATATTATGCAAAACTGAGATAAATATGATTCTTTTTTTCATGCGACATATTAACATACCATTATCCATTTCTTGATGTCCGCTGGTTTTAGGGATGTTACACATTTTTGTTTGTACTTGCTTCTTTGCAAAAGAACCACTTTCGCATCCCCTAAAATAAAATTAAATACCATGTTTTTAAAACAATATATAAATACAGTCAACCCTTTCAGTAAACACGGGCAATGCGGAAAGGGGCAATTCTTTTTCCAAGAATCCGGATTTCCCCACATTCAAATTCTTTTCCGAAAATTTTCCACACTTTTTTATTAAAGCCGGTACTTAGGGCTAAGTGGTGCTACTGAGAGGTTTTATAAATGAAATTGAAGAAAGACAGAGAGAGTTTATGGAGTAACAGTTGGGGAACAAGCTTGTTCGAAAAACTAGCCAAGTGGATATAGTGAAAAGGGTTTGTGACAGTAAGAAGGACAGAATTTAAAAATACTGAAATATCCCAGTTTTCAGTTCAAATCAAATTTAATCATATTCCATATATAGTTTATGCTATACTGTCTAATTGCAGGAATCACAGTCGTTTTTTCGTTCAATTTTAAGTGAAAAAGGAGATTTTTAATTTTAAAAAAGGGGATTTTAGAAAAAAGAAAAAAAGGATAACATTGTAATATTTGAAACTTATTTTTACAAAATTGCATTGTTTTCCAGAACAGCTCTTTTGTATCGAAAGCATTCTTGTTTGCTCAATTTTCTTTCACGTGAATTATGACAACAGATTTTTCATTTCTCTTCATTGTTCAAATTAAATTAAAAATTTTAAACTTATTTCTCTGTCAACACTCCACAATGAAGATTTAATAAGTTAATTTTTTCGTGTTTTTTTAACAAAATATTACATTGTATATCAATTTATTGTACTGTACAATAAAAAATCATATATGTTCTAAAAAGTATTTAAAAAATTAAAGAACGTTACTTAATTTCTTGCTTTTAATTTAAAAAAGATTGATTGCCTTCAAATTACTTAAACTATCCAAATTTTAAATGAAATTTACTAGAAAAATGAAGTCGTTCCTTAATTTTTGTCACATATTGTAAAATCAGTAAGATTTCTAATCTTGTTTTGTAAAAATATAATACAGAAAGAGAATTGTAAAGAAATTTTGGTAAAAACTTTGAAGCAAATTATTAAATATATATATTTTATAATAATTTTTCAGGATTTCCACAAATTCTTCTTCACAAAATTCCAAGAGTTTTTTATGATTTCCATGAGAAAATAGTAAAATTCCCATGATATTTTGTATGTGTGTGTGTGTTAAAAAAATGACTTTTTCAATATTTTGTTAAAATTTGAATTACTTTTGAATTACTATTGAAATAATGAAAGTTTTTTAATTCACTTAGGCCTATTGCAAAAAAAATTTTCTATAGAATTTTCAAATGACTGAAGATCATTATTTTTTATTTTAAAACCATTTAAAGTATTTTGAAGTGTTTTTAAATATTTTGAAGTCTTAAAGTATTTTAAAATAATATAAAGGATTTTGAAGTATTTGAAATTATTTTAAAGTTATTTTACGTATATTTAAATATTTTGAAATTTTTTTAAGTGTTTTTAAATGTTTTGAAATATTGGGAAGTATTTAGAAATATGTCAAAGTAATTTTAAGTGTTTTTAAATATTTTGAAATATTTAAAAGAAAAAGCATTTTGAAGTTTTTCCTATAAAAAATGTATAAAATTTTAGCAAATGTTAATAAACATAAAATAAAGAAATTAAGTTCAAAAAAAAAAAAAAAATTCCCATGGTATAAATGAAAATCCATGAAATTTCCATAATTTCATGAGGAATAATAAAATTACATGAGAATTCCAGGTTTTCTATTTTTTCCAGAGTTGTAGAAACCCTGCTTTTTATTCGTTGTCATAACATGTAAATTCTCTAGCACTTTTTAAATTAAGTTCAATTTCTTCTTAAACATAAACAGAGAGGATCAAAAACACATATAAATTCATAAATTCGAAATGATTAATATTGGTGCCCACATAATTGTAATGTAATTTTTTTAATTAATTACATATGAAAAGAAGAAAATAACTGATTGAAAAATAGGGGAAAAATATACTTGATTTTAGGTGGTTTAGGGGATATTCTTAAAAAAAAGGGGAAAATAAGGGGAAAACTGTGATCCCTTTAATTGTTATTTAGTTCAATACTTACTCCAGATTTGCGGGATACTTGTATAATGCACTCATTAGGTTGAAGTAGTGCCAATCGGATTCCTGCTTGTTTGCTGAAAGACCAGATCCAGAGGGAGTGTACTTTTTTAATTCCGTTCGTTCTTCTCTGAATTGTACTGTCAGTTTCATCCAATGATTTTTAACTTCCTCCACTATAGAACAAATTTCATAATGTTGAAATAATAAAGACACACACATAAGGTAAATGCCCCAGTTATCGGCACCTTAAGAGAAATTTTGGATTTTAAATGCTTAAAAATTAAACTAAACATTGGAAATATTATTAAAAAGATAA
>WNHD01006615.1:0-12793 GCA_011057455.1 Ganaspis sp. Gsp50 | reverse complement strand
ACCCAGAATATATTTTAAATATATTTTAAATAAAGAATTAAGTAAGTTAAAAAAATGTATTTGTGTAAAATAAGCGTAATATTTTAAAATGAAAAAAAAGCATTCTTTGTAGATAAAGATTTATGTTTATATTCTAAATAATTCAATTTTGACAATCGAAAATGAACCGGGAAAAAATTCAAAACAAACCGGGAAATGACCGGGAATTTTGTTGGGCAAAATTAGTAGACACCCTGAAATTTTTACGTTAATGAAATGTAATAAATTATGAAATGAATTCCGTTTCTTTTCAACAGGCGGGAGTAATTTTAGTATCTCACGACGAAAGGTTAATTCGCATGGTGTGCAAAGAGCTCTGGGTTTGTGGAGACGGATCAGTTAAATGTATAGAAGGTGGATTTGACGAATATCGTAAAATTATAGAAAAGGAATTGGAGGCGTAGACTTAATTTAGGTATAATATACATACGCTTTAAATTGTTAACTAACAAAAATTAGAAAATTTTAGAATTTCAGTAATAAGAAATCAATTTGATTTGATAAAAAAAAATGGATTGAAATAAGTATCATATTATTGTTGACTACGTCTTATTTAATAAATAAAACATAATTGTTAAATCGTGTTCTCTTTTTATATTTAAACATTTGTTATCAACTAAAAAATACTAAAAACATATAAGATGAAAAGTAAGAACAACAGCTAAAATTATATAATGTATTATATTTTCAACAATATTACAAGATTATGCACACACGTTTTAATCGTGTATTTCGAATTACATTAAAACATGTAAGACAGGAAAATTAGAATATAATTGAAAATTGTTTGGTATTAAAGTTTAAATCATTAAGTTGTTATACGATAAAAAAATGTGTGATGTACACGAAATTAAAAAAATACGCAACGTGTTAATACTTCAACAACAAACTGACTTTTATCGTCTTTTGACAAATAATTTAGATTTTGATTAATTAAATTAACAAATCGAAAGAAAGCAAGTTTCTGTCTTATCGAAATGCAACGTGCATCATCTTTCACATCTTGTATAAAGTAAATCTTCCATTTCAGTGCACCGCGTGCATAACAATATAGGGCTGTCTTATAATACAGGAAAGAAAACTATTTTTCCTCGTCTCAAAGACTTGTTCACTTTTTTTAAACACTAGACAGATTATTTTTTTTCTTTATCAATTATTCGATAAGAAGTCACAAATTAAAATTGGCCTAAATTAAATTTGTTAATTATTTCCTATACAAAGAATTGATATGATAAAATGACGCAGATATGTAATTATAATTGTAAAATAATGAAACAGTTGAAAATAACATTATTTCATCGATTCATTCTATCGATTGTAATTAATTTCATCTATTGTAATTCATGTTATCGACTTATCGCTTGAAATAGAATTTATTTTAACGAGGAAGGAAAGTTTTCTAACTAGTTAGCTGAAACTTTGACGCCTAGATTCTTATATCTTACTCCGTATCTTTGTTACTCACTTCTTAAAATTTGGCAATGTTTTAAGAACATTATTATAAGCTAACTAGGCGACTCATAAATAGAACGAGATATCACGTAGATTAATTGGGTCTTTCAACACGCTGATGAAGCCGCATTTTGCTGCCACTGTTTACCCCCAGATGATGCATTTAAAGGAACCATCGAACTGGGGGTAGGTGCTGTTCGCTGCGGTGGTAGTGGAGCTTGTTGTTTTGCCGCTGCAATTTTTTAAAACATCCCATTTAATCAAAAAGTTCAGCATTTTTTTCGCTTTTAGCAAAATCCACGCAATTAACCATGCGATTCTATCAAATTCCATGCGTATCAAGCTCAGTCCGAATTAATTTTAGTAGGCAGTGAGTAAATTAGGGTGTGCGTTAAACATCTTTTTAACCAATCCAGTACCAATGCGGAAAACATTTTAGAAAAAAGAAACTGATTTACTAAAGTTGAATCTCAAAAGTACTGATTTAAATTCTTTCCGCCTTTTCCTATATTTAAAATGTTAATTTTGGATTTGACATTGAGTTTTTTCTACATTAGTACTGTGAAAATTGGCGGAAAAATTATTAACAGACACCCAAAGGTAAATATGTACAATTTCTTTTAAATTAAGCGTTTTGTTGAACTTAAGCGAGTGTAAAGAATCTTACAATAATGAAAAATAGTTGTTATAAATTAAACTGAACGAAGAATGCAAGTTAACGTAGAAGGAAGCTAAAAGTCCTAAGTTCTGCTTTTCTGTTTTGAAAACGTGCTCTTTGAAATATTTCTTTGTCTTTTATCACAAGAAATTGCGTTTAACATAAAATTAATAAAAATGCCTTCTCATTGGAGATGGGAATGTAAAGAACTTCTCAATAATGAGATAAAAAATTACCTTCTCATTCGAGATGAGAATGTAAAAAAGAAGAACAAAATATAAATAATAGTTACTTTGCAAAGTTACATACCAAAGTTCTTTAACAATGGAGTTACATAAAAATTCCGATATTACATAAACTAGTTAACCCTCATAAAGTTCTGCAAAGAAAACAAAATATCATACAACCATCATCTGAACAAATCATAGTTTTTCTACTACCTACTGTACAAAATTAAGAAAGTTACATTCAAATTCTATCATCGAAATGATTATCAAAAGAACTCTTCCCGAGAAAGAAAATCCAGAAATTTCTCCTAAAGCTATGTCTAGAAACATATTTGCCCAAAATTGTAAACAGAGGAAATTTTGTAAGTTTACAATTTCAAGTGTAATTTTAAGGCCACGTCCGAGATCCTAGAGAACAATCTAGAATCTACCTTCTTATTTTCCTTCTTTATAAAGTTCTTTAAAAAAGAAAAAAAATAGTAAATCAAACATTCAACACTTTATGAATATTATCATTTTTTATAAAAACTTCTAGAAAGAAAATACAAAAGTAGATCCATACGTGTGTGCTAAATTATAATTCAGGATGACATGGCCTTAAAAGAAAAATTGTAGTTTAAAGAACAGTTGAATAAACTACACGCTAGCGGCTAAAATATTAAGTTTACCCTTTTTTGATTTTTTCTTTTGGTTTTTTTTACCCACATCTTATGATCTTCACTTAAAATGATTTGATTCATTTTTTGATTTATAAATGAAAGTGGTGTTTAATTAACACTTTAAAATAAAAAGCAGACAATAATAATAATTGATTCATTGTAGTTTGTTTTAACCCTTGTATATAATAATAATAAAAAAATCGCAAATTTTTAATACACTCTCATTATTGATGAAAATGTAAAAAGACCCAATAAAATAATGGAGCAGAATCAAAACAAAAATAACAAAAACTGTATACTGATTCCAAAAAAGGTCCATGTTAATAAAAAACTTTTTATTTTCAAATCATTAGAAATCTAAAAGTATTGATATTCGAAAGGTCATAAGCAAGAAAAAAAGGTCTATTAATATTTTAGCCCGGTAGCCAGCTTGAATACAAATTAGAAAATAACACAGAAACGAAAAACACCAATAACGGAAAATTGTAACTGAAGAATTTCGTGAGCAAAAACAGTGCAGACATGCGAGAAGAGAATGTGAATCATATTAGTGCAAAGAGCAATGATCGGTTAATTAAACATCGAAAGTGGAAGATTGGCGTTTCAGAGTAAAGTTGATAAAAGAGTGACGGATGCTTTGCTTTTTGTCCTCACCGACTAATTTACTATTGTAGACCTTGGGACATCCAGTAAATGGCTCAGGAGACGGGAACTCTGCAATTGAATGAAAAAGGTGAGAAAACCTTGCTTCCAGATCTATGGAAATTGGCTGGCCATTTTTTATGGAAGAGCCTCTTGTAGGAGGGGTAGGGGGAGGAGGTGGTGCAATCCTCTGGTGCGTGGGTCCAGCACGATGAGGAAGTGGAGGAGGCGGTGGTGGTATACTTGGAGCCGTTACTGGAACCCTGGAAGGTGGAGGCGGTGCTGCTCTTGTTATTGTCGTCGTGCTGCTCGCCCTGGATATTGGAGGTGACGGGGGTCTCACAACTGGCGGTCTCAGAATTCGCCTCTGCTGTGTTTCCGTTATATTTAGACAATCCTGCGACTGATGCAGAGAAGAAGGATTCGGCGCTAAAACAGGAGGGGATCTTGGTAATCGCATACTCTGTGCCCTCGCCACTGTTCCAGCTGTGAGATTTAATTTTTTTGGAGGCGGAGAAGGTTTTTTTGGAGCCGCTGTTGTCGGCGGTGGAGGTCTCGGGGCGTGACTCAACTTCCCAAATCCTTTTTGGCTCTCGGCACTATTTGTCGTCGAATCTGAATTCGTCAACTGAAACATAATTTTGTAATTTTATTTTACCAGTATTTTTTCCGTAAAGTAGAATAATGAAACATGTAGAAAAAATACTTACTATAATACTTGTAAAATAATTATTATAATCTTTTACATGCTGTTTTGAGTTTCAATTTTTTCAAAAAGTATTTTTTAACGTAAAAATGTAAAAGTACTTTTAATCTTTACTTAATCTAGGTAGTGATATTTCTTTTCTATTAGTCATTTTAAGTCTATTAATTGTGTTTCATTAAATATTGTTTCATTAATTGTTTGATTAAAAGGGAGATTGAAAGTTGAATTGGTAAACTTGAGAGGTGATTCATGGTTTTTAATAGTTGTTTTCACCTGTGGTTTCTGCGTGATTGGCGGTGGCACAGGTGGTGGACCTCGTTTCACACTTGGAATTGAATGAGTGCTATGAGCGTTATTGCTACTAATATTATTTACACTATTCCCATTGCTCTTTTCTTCTAAATTGCCTCTCAAACCGGTAGGCTTTAATTTTGGCATTCCTCCTGCAAATAGACCTCCAAGTCCCGCTGGACTTCCATTGCTAATGCTACTGATACTGTTTGATACATTAGAACTGGAATTATTATTTCCACCAGCACTTGAAGAATTAGAATTTGACAGTTTCACTTTCCCTGAAAAATTATTTACATTATTTTCATTTGCTTTAAACTTCCAAAGTCGTTTATCAACAATTTATCAGAAAATTAAACGCTATTGTCAAATTTATAATGCAATTTATGACTAATTTGTAAAAATATTAATTATATTAATTTTTAAAAAATGAAATAATCAAAAATATATTAAGACATAGGCACTTTATCTAGTACGCAAGATAGTTAATCGTTTTTGCTTTTATCAGATTAAATTATGTCTATCTGGATTTTACAATACTAAATTTATCATAATGACTATCATATTGGTATTTATGTACACAAAGTTGAAGAATATCGTCAATTAATATTGTCATTTCAGGCCTACTATTCTATGAAATTCAATAAGTATTAAGAGCACCGAGAGTTATTGGATTAACTTCATGAGCTTCATAAGCAGTGTTGTTTTTATTATTGCAGGAAGTAACACCGATTTCAATAAACTCGAAAAAACTGTTTACTGTCCTGAATTCATTTAAAAATTACACTTTGTTGAGAAATTGACAATTTGTGTAAACATTTTACGTCAAGAAGTTGAAAACAAAACAAATCTGCAATAAAAATTGAATGATTCAATAAAGCGAGTTTTTTTTAAAAAACCGTGATTTAGCAAAAAGCTTTGTTACGACAATAAGCTGCTTCGTGAAAGGTAAAAATCTCGAAAAACAAAATTGTTCAAACAAATTAAATTATTGTTAAAACAATAATTACCACTTATAGCAGGTGCACTTTTGTCATTGGTGACTGTTTTCTTGAGGGGTTTTCCTGCTCTGATTGATTGAAGCAGCTGGTTTCTGCCTTGATCTCCGGATCCAGAATTCGTTAAGCTGAATCCTGGAGGTGGTGGAGGCGGTGGAGCAGGCATTTTGCCCTATTTAAATTCTGCAAGAACACAAATAACTTGAAAATGTAAAAGTCCTTGTGCAAAGAATGAAAAAGTCCTTAATTCCGGCACTACAACACGCATATGAGTCACAATGAGTCAGAAATATTAAAAGTGTATATTTATCTAATCGCGGAACATACTTTGCAAAAAATGATTTCCTCTGAAGAGCATTCGGACTACAATAAGTGAAGAGGCGTGGAACGACAAATACGGTACACAAATGAGATTAAAGAGAAGACCTTGGGGGGTCCATGCCCCCCGCACAGGAAAACTAGGTTAAAAGTCCGACAAATTGGATTCACTTTCGAGAACCCCACAGACAAGACAGGTGTCTCACAATAGGCAAAAGTCACTTAACAGAAAGGTTTCATGGTTTCGATGGCTTTATTTACCTTTGATAATTGCAATCGAATGTGTTTCGTTACGTCAAACGCGACTGCTCGATTTCCGAACTGCCGCTTTTTACGTCGTTCCACTCATTCTTGGAGAGAGTGACTGCTGACTGCTCATAACCTATTGGTTTGTGAAACAGGTTCAGGATCCTGTGAGTCCTTGATGTTTTCGATGGAAAAAGAAATAAATCTTTCACTTAAATAGCCATATTCGTGAAAACGAGAAATAGCCGACGCCTAAAAAGCACTGAAGGCGCGAGTTCACGATTATTTGAAAGCAGTGTTAATTGTTGTCAAAAAAAAGATTGCAATTCAAAAACCAAATTTTTTTATTCAATTAAGAGATAAACTGCTACGATTAATGTCTTGATTGCAATTTTTGATTGATTGAAAGTAGCTGTCAGCAAGGCTTATTTATTATATCAATTTATGTCCAACATTTCCATTACTGTCACTTTTGACATTTCTCTTTAATCTAATGCGCATCCATTTTGCGCATTCTATTTATCAGCTGTAACAGTAGTAATTTATGAGTAATATATTTATCAAACAATAAATTAAGTTTCTCCAAGTTTTCAAATTCTGATTAATTTGGTAAATACTATTTTCAATTAAAGACAAACAAAATTTAAAGTTTTGGAGTATTATTTATTCCAATGAGGAACATATTTTAAATTTCGCGCCGTTCTTTAACCAATCCATAATAACGATGCGCACGCAAGCTTGGGTTCTTGAGGTTATGTTCAAGTAAATTTGTTCCTCTGATAATCTTTATAAATCATATAAGTTACTAAAACAACTGCAACAAAGGTCCAAAATTTCATTATTAGTTTTAATAATTTCTACAGTTGTAAACTGAAGCTCCTTTTTAATCTTATATAAATTTACTTTTGAGCTACACACGCATAATGTCAAACACCGGATGTTGACGCAAAACTAGAGACATCTGGTGGTTTAGTTTCATTGTGTTTTGTTGATTTTCATTTAAATCACCCTCGAGTCCTTTAAATCTTTCTTTTTTATCATAAAAAGAACCTGTTTTTTAGTGTTATTTTGAATAAAAATAATAATGGATACTGGTAAGTTGGATGTCAATTAAATACAAAAAACATAGAACCTTGATGGGAGAATAAAAGGCTAGAACTTGGATAAAAATTACGAAACAGCTAATCATAACCTTCAAAGTTCATATTTTTCTAAAAATTTTTAAAAACAAAGAAACTACCTTTAATTTAAGAGAAGTATTATATTAAAATGGTTTCTACCTTATTAAAATGTCTAATCTAGAATGAGTGTTAATAGAGAAAGTTGTAAATTTACTTTACACTTTAATTTGTTATGAATTTTTTAACTTTAGTAATAAATAAGTTTACAAACTTTTGAAGATTGTTGTAAATATAGAAGTATTATTAAGAAATTTAAAGAATTGCAAGGACTTACTGAGATGTACAAAGAAATACACAAATAAATATAATGCAAAATTAATAAAACTAAAAATCATAACAAAATCTAAATTTGCATTATTAAGATGATATTCCCTAGTTTTTGACATGTGTACACATTTCAAGAAGAATAGTTGTTTGTTTTATTCTGAAAATAAATATCTTTAAAATAACTTTATTACGAATTATAATTCAATTCACCTTAAATTAAAGTTATTTTAAAGATATTTATTTTCAGAATTCGTTATGGTTATTATAAATAATAATGATTAAGTATTCGAAACGCAATAAATAATTCTGAATTTAAAAAAGCAAGGTACACACATTGATATTGAAAATCATTTTATTTTACAGCCGTGGATAAAAATCTGCTGATTTTAGTACTTGACATGAGTCCAGTACAAAGAATTGTTAAACAAGTAATAACGCAATGCCTGGATTCTGCAATTGTATTTGCAAATGCTCACCTCATGCAAACCCCTAACAATCATCTAGCTGTTATGGCTTGTCATGGAAATGGAGCAGAATTTCTCTATCCAGATGAAAAACGATCAGAGGTTAGACAAATTGATGGCCAGTACGAACTATTTACTTTAGTTGAGCGAACAATAAGACAACGATTGCAGCAAATGATAAACGAAATGCCTTCAGATGGACGCTCAAATTTCGAAAGTTTAATCTCCGGAGCACTCTCGATGGCACTTTGTTATATCTCCAGAATGGAGAGGGAGAAAATCGCAGGAGAGAAACTAAATTCACGAATACTTGTAATTACCGCCAGCCATGATTCTGCTGGCCAATATATGAATTACATGAATATATTTTTTACTGCCCAAAAAATGGTTTGTTTTTTACCTGATATATAGACTTAAATATAGACTTGAATTATAGACTTGAAGTTCGGAGCGTCCAAAATAGATAAAATTTCAATTATTGCTTCTTATTATTCGCAAATGTTTAGTAGTGTTTGGACGCTTGTAATTTCAGGCTCATTTAAAAGTTTTGAATTTGTAAATTTATTTTAAATTTTATTGTGTTTTTAGTGTATGAAGTACTTCATGTCAATATTTAATACATATTTGAAATTTGTTTTCAATATTTGGAATTTGTGTTTAATATTTGTAATTTGTGTTTAATATTTGTAATTTGTATTTAAAATTTGGAATTTATATTCAATATTTGTAATTTATATTTAATGTTTGAAATACGTAATATTTATTTTTAATATATATAATAATAGAATTTATCACTCGGTATTGTTTAATAAGTTAAAAACAATGAAATTAATCTCGGTTGTAATACAACGACAACCGAATGGAAAATTTTGTTCTTTGACAAATGTCTTTTGACATACGTGTTTCTTAAAAACCATGTGATCTTCAATTTTTCGGTATGTGTGTGCTAATTGTGATTGTTGTCATTCATGTTAACATTCTTTGTATTTTAAATTAATAATTAATAAATTTTGCAGTTTCTGATGAGGACGGTGGTACCGTCGAAACGTTAAAAAAACGAAGTTTTTTTTTCATGTTATTTTTTCAAATTTGACTCGGAGAGATTGATTTCATTGTTTTTAACTTATTTATTTTTAATGTTTATAAACAATATTCAACCTGATATTAATATTCTTTATTTTAATTTCTAGGGAGTAATACTAGATGTTTGTAGTTTAGATCATGAATTAACGTTATTGCAACAGGGTTGTGATTTAACGGGCGGAAATTACCTTAAAATTCCTCAGTTACCTGGATTGCTGCAGTATTTACTGGTAAATAATTTAAAACAATATAACTTGATACAAATAATTAAAATTATGAAATAGTTATTCATATTTTCTATTTTTAGAATAATCCCGTTATTCAAGACTTTTACAATGACAATGAAATTAACAGCTCTATGTATCGTATTTCTTGTTTTGTCTATATAAACATTTTTATATCTCTTTAAATCGGTTTACTGAGCATCATAAAAAAATATTAGTATAGGTTTATGGAGTTTACATACTTGAAGATAATGCTTTTCTTTCTCTTCTGTAACAAATGTTTTCTTTTTATATCATTTTTTTATTTGCAAGTTTTTTATGTCTATTTTGTTTAACCTGAATCAAATACAAAAGCTCTATCTCGTATTGCCTTTACAATGAACAATATTTTACGAAAGAAGCTTTGATGTTTTTGCAAAGTTAATTATTAGTAAATAATCATTTCTCTGAAAAGTATGTCCGGAGTTCTCGTCATTTACATTTTATTTAAATAAACTAGGAGAATTCGTATTTTTATCTATTTTTGTTCTTCCTTTGTCCACTTTTTGGAATAAAGTCTTGAATATTCCCTGGTTACCTGCTGACACAGATCTTTGATGTGGCCACGCAAACTTTATGTATTAAACTTTATAACAATGGCGTCTGAACATATTCTGAAGATGCTTTCATAAAATTTGCCTAGAGGAATAGTATTATGATTAATATTTTCATTATTACAATTACAATATAAATAAATTTTCCAAGTTTTCAAATTTTGTGAAATTCTGTTTAATTTAAAAAAAGCGTAGTTTCAATATTTATAAATCGAATTTGTTTAAATTTATTTTTTATTAAAAAATTAATTAAAAAATCAATATGCATTATAAATTATTTTTAATTAATTAAAATTAAATGTTACTTATTGAAGAAGTTCTTCACATTTTCCATTAAAATCTTATTTTTTGTAAATATTGAAAAAAAAAAAATTAATATTAGAATATTCTTATACATTAACGGCCAATTAAGAAATAATTTAGGATATATTTCTAAATGACTACTATATTTCGTTGAGGATACTATTTAATTAAGGAATAAAATTCTAATACTGAGCTCCTGAACTTCAAATGCTTCCATTTTAATTAAGGATCGTAAAACGTTTGTAGTTTCAGTTGAAGTGAAATGCCTATTGCAGTTTCCGCTAGAAAGAGTTCAAAAAATTACACCATGAATTGATTGAATGCATTGTTTTTTACTTCCAGAGCTTTCAAATAAATGTTTTCAAATGATCACACCACTTGTTGACAGTAAATTACATTTATCATCTTTAACATTTATTACTTCGTGCATTTATTTTTACAAAAACCCATTAAATGTTTTGTTTTTTTAAAAAATTAATTAAGAATTTCTTCTACCATGTTGTAGTGGGTATTTCTTCCGGATCCTAATATTCGGTCGAAACTTGTTCTTCCACCTCCTGTCAAAGTAGACTACAGAGCCGCTTGCTTTTGCCATCAAGAACTTGTCGATATTGGTTACGTTTGCTCCGTATGTCTCTCGAGTAAGAACATTTATCATTTTTAAGATTTATGTCACATTCTTCATTCTAAAAGATTTTATAAAAATGTCAATATCTTTCTGCCCTTAGTTTTCTGCAAATTTAGTCCAATCTGCACCACGTGCCAGTAAGTTGAATTTTTTACTACAAAAACAGAAATAACTACACTCTCATTATTGAAGAGAATGTAAAAATTATAGATTTAATTGAAAAGATTAATTAATTTAAATTTGTTAATTATAATTATAATTAAAAGGAGTACTAGATTAGATTTAATTTGACTACATATTAGAGCTAATTTAGTTATAACTACTTTCAATTTAAAAATTTTGGTAAATTCCTTTCACGTCGATTTATAGTACAAATATTTTTCCAGCACTGTTTTTAAGATGCCAGGACCAATTCCGATGAAAATGAAAAAGAAGAAGAAAAACCTGGACATTATTCAGTAACAGCATTTTGTATAAATTTTTATAAATAATTTATTGTAATAGTTTATATGTAAATATCTTTTTTTATTCAAAATATATATTATACAATACATATTCTCTATCATCAATTTCTTTAAGATTAACTTTTACCTCGACTTTTACTATTTCAATTTTTCAGGTTCAATATTTATTGTGAATTACTTTTTACAGATTAAATGCTTTTTTTCACAACTTCGGTTTCTTAATATTAATTTAATGTTTTATTAAATCGAGATACATTTTTTTAAATGAAAAGGATTTAAAGACGTTTTATAAAACAGACCATTGGAAAGTAAACAAGACTAAATAAAGATTAAAAGTCAATTGAAAAGTTGAAGAAAAAGGATTTAATTAAAAATATGTAATGATGATGTTTAATCAAATCGCAGGGAACGATAAAGTCGTAATTTTTTTACCTTTCTTAACACGATCTTTAATTCTGTCTACTTGTATTCCCTAGGGAGACGACTAATTAGTCTACGTCTCCAGCTCTTGTCCGTTCAACGATCGTCGAGAATTAGATTTAAAAGATACTGTTTATATTTTTTTTCAAAAATATTCTGAAATTTGTTGAAAATTTATTCTGAAATTTACCTTTTTATCCCGTTTTAAAAAAATTAGTTAATTGAAATTAAATCCTTTAGTTAAAAAGTAGATATTCTTCAAGTATCGACGCATTTAGAGATAAGTTAAAAATAGTAATCTCAGCGCATTAGTTCTAAGGATTTAAGGAGTGATTTATCTTTTACGACTGTGGGTTTCCTCGCGAAACTGTAACTTTCCAAGTTATAACCATCTCTCTGGAACTTATAACAGAAATATATTATGTCAGACACTGATTAATTATTTTGAATTTAAAGTAGCAAATTTCAAGTATTAAAACTTGTAAAGCGTGTTGCATAATTATTCTTCTGATGGCAAATTATAATTCTAGGAAGATTTAACTGTGTTTCAACGCAGCAAATCCATCAAAGATTAACAGGAGAACTTTTTTGGTAAATTGTTTTTTTTCTAATAATTCTCTTTCTTGATATTAGTATAAATTTCAAATAAAATAGATCTTTCATTTGAAGCATAGAATCAACAAAAATCATGTATTTTTGTTGGTAAAAAAAATAAACAATACATGATAAATAGATTTTGCAACAAACAGATAATATAAACAAACAAGTAGAAAATTATATTCATCTCATGAAAATTTTGCTTCCTTATAGGATGGATTTTTTACAAAAATTAACCTTTAACAATTTTTAATAATTTAAAAAGTATAATTTATCTAAATTTAATTATGAAAATAATTTAAAATTTAAATTCCATAAATAATTGAAAAATTA
>WNHD01006612.1:0-11571 GCA_011057455.1 Ganaspis sp. Gsp50 | reverse complement strand
AATTTCTAGAACCTCTAGATTTCAATTTCTAGAACCTCCAGATTTCAATTTCTAGAACCTCCAAATTTCAATTTCTAGAACCTCCAGATTTCAATTTCTAGAACCCCTAGATTTCAATTCTTTGAACCTCTAGGTTTCAAAATTAAGAACCTCCATCTTTCAATTGCCACAACCGCTAATTTTCAACCTTCCTAATTTTCTGCTTTTAATTGCCAGAACCTCCAGTTTCGAATTCCAAAATCCTCAAAAGTTTCCTGAACCTTAACATCGACTTTTTAAAATCCCGGATTCACCTTTGATTTCAGAATCCCTCGCACCAATTTCTGACAATTTTTCAGATCAATTTCTAACAATTTTTCAGATAAATTTCCAAGAAACTTGCGGATCTAATTCCGGGACCCTCTCCTCCTCAGCAGTGACGACACTTTATGGTCATTTGTTGGAATAATTAATGAAGAATTGGTATCTGCTCTCTGTGGGGTATCGGCCGATGTCCTGACGTGGTGGAAGGGAACGAGAGAATGAGTGGGAGGTCGTAACCGAGACCAACCCGTTATCTAGAATTAGTCAGTCAGTCGAGCCAGCGATTCCGCGGCGGTTCGTAACTTCCTGGCACATTTGTCTCTTTAATCCACTATTTATTCTCGCCGCTCTTATGTCATTGAACCTCACACGAATTTTTCACAAATAATTCCAACTCTCAAAAATACTCTTCCCCTCCAAGAAAAAACACATCCAGAAAACACATCCTCAAAATCGCTTTCTAATCCAAGAAGCAGGATCACCTGAAAAAATCAACCCAGAATGACATCACGGAAAATGTAGAAAAAATTTGCCTGAAAATCCATTTTCGTTGGTTTAAAAAATTGTCCCAAGAAAAAAATCATTGCTAAAAATCTTGATTGTTGTTATAAAGATTGTTGAAGATCGAAAGAAACGAAAGAGAACGAAATCATTGGGCTCTTGTTTATATTGCAAATAAAAAAAAACAATCGTTGGTATTAAAAATTGCAAAGAAATTGTAGGAGAATTTGAAGTTCTGAAAATTTAGGAAAAGGATCTTGACTGAAAGGAATTGATCAAGAATTGATTATTCAAAATCAAGAATTGATTAAAGAATTGATTAATCAAAATCAAGAATTGATTAATTAAAATCAAGAATTGTTTAAAGAATTGATTAAGAAAGATAATCCTGAGTTGAATGATTTTTGTGATGGGATGGCGAAAAGGGAAATGTGTTTGTGAATTTTGAAAGCTGGTCAATTGTGCTGAAAAACCTTTGAATGGACACGGACTGACGAGCATGATATTATCGGCTGTGACGACCGTGGAGTCACTATTACGGTAGTGAAAGTAAAATTGCGAATACGCACCAGTGGTGTTAGATATCCAACTTCTCAACTCGTGCATTCGTTACCGTGAAAGTTGCAGGGCATCGAGGTCGCAATGTCGTTCTCCTCCTGTGCTTAGAGCCTAGAGACTAAAAATAAAAAAAGCTCTTGGATTACTGTGATCTTTTGCATTTGAGAAAGTTCTGTCTAGCTCTCCACCATCCAGACTCACAGATTCGGAAATGACTGTGGTAATTAGCTTTTAATTCAACATTCTAGTTTCGCTTCAATTCTTCAATTCTTCTCGTCTTCAATCCTTTCGTCTTCAATCCTTTCGTCTTCAACTCTTCTCGCCTTCGACTCTTTTTCTTTCCAAATTCAGTTTTTGTATTTTCTTCAGCAATATTTTTTTAAATTTTCTTTTCATTCTTTTCGTTTTTTAACATTTTGTTTCTTTACTTATTCATCAACTTTTCTTATTTACAGATTCGTTTCTTCGGCAATTTTAAATTCTTGAACATTTTCTTTAAAGAAGAAAAAATCTGTGTCTTTGGACAAAATTTTGTTTTTTGTTTATTTACATAATTAACGTTTTGTTTTTGAATGGTTTGAATTAATTGTTTTCAGAGCAATTTGGACTCATTCTTATTATTTTTATTCATAAAAAAACTTTGAAATTCTCTTGGATTCTTTGACTCACTTTCCAAGCGAGTTTTTCAAATTTTCTTTTGCAAAAAGTGTTAGATTTAAAACTTTTGATGTTCGATTTTTTATTTTATTTTTGGTTTCATTTTTGGTTTCATTTTTGGTTTCATTTTTGGTTTCATATTTTGTTTTATTTTTCGTTTAATTCTTTGTTTCACTTTTTGTTTTATTTTTCGTTTAATTCTTTGTTTCATTTTTTGTTTTATTTTTCGTTTAATTCTTTGTTTCATTTTTTGTTTTATTTGTTGTTTAATTCTTTGTTTTATTTATCGTTTAATTCTTTGTTTCATTTATCGTTTAATTCTTTGTTTCATTTTTTGTTTCATTTTTTGTTTAATTCTTTGTTTCATTTTTTGTTTCATTTTTTGGTTCATTTTTTATTTCATTCTTTGTTTCATTTTTTGTTTTACTTTTGCCTTATTTATTCTCTTATTTTTTGTTTTACTTTTGCCTTATTTATTCTCTTATTTTTTGTTTTACTTTTGCCTTATTTATTCTCTTATTTTTTTGTCTTATTTTTTGTCGTGTAAAGATGTTTAGAAATATAAAGCAACTGGAAAGTGTTTCTTCTGTTTCCAAAAGAAATTTCCTCTCTTCGTCAATTCGGTTTTTTGTTTTAATTTATAAAATACTATTTACAATTGAAAAATAGAAGTTCTTGTACGTAATTGCAGCTTTTACGGAGATTTTAAATACGACCCTGAAGTTCGCAACGTTTTTTTCGTTTATGGAAAATGACGAAACAAATTTTTGATATTTTTTAATGTTTTAAATATTTATAAAATTTTATTTTTATTTCTTATTTTCTTTATTTACAAAGTTTCTATTTTGTCTTACCTTTTTAAGATAAATAAATAAATATATATATATATATATATAATAAATAAATAAATTACAATACAATATAATATAATACATAAATACTCGAACAATAATTAAGCAAACAAAAATTGGCTTTATAGTTTTTTGTAAACGAAAAACAACGATGCAAACTTCAGTGTAATTTTTAAATCATGTTTATTACAAGGAAAAGTCAAAGTTAGAATTGATTTTTAAAAGACCACTTTGGATTAAATAAAACAAAAAATCGTAAATTGATTCGCCTTTTGAAACAAATTTTCCAAAATATTCAAAAATTTGTTTCAAAAGGCGAATCAGAATTGATTAGACTTTTTTGAGAACGATGGAATAGAAAGTATTTGAAAGTTGTTCTAAAATTTGAACTCTTTTTTTAAATCTTCCGGTAAATTGATAAAAGTTCTGCAAAATATTGCTAAAGTTCTGCAAATAATTGTAAAAGTTCTACAAATTGTAAAAATTCTGCAAATTATTGTAAAAGTTCTACAAATTGTAAAAATTCTGGAAATTATTTGACAAATTCTACAAATCCGAGTTCTGCAAATTATTTTACGATTTCCAAAAAGTATTTGAAAATTATTTTTGGAAATTATTTAATTTAACAAGTGTTTCAGAATATTGTGATTTTTTGTTTGACAAATGCAAATATTGTCCGGCACGTGTTAAATATCGTCCAACTTTTTTACACCCACTCATTGAGGACAAACATTAAACATACATTGAACTGAATGCAAATACCTGCATGCGTGTTCTTGATTAAAAAGCCAACAGCTTAATTTCTTGCCCATACAATCAAAATCTCATTTACATTATTACTCTGCCGTATATATATTTTCAAATAAAACGAATGAACCCGTAAATCATTTTTTCATTACTCTTATATATTCAAATTAATAAAAAATTACTGCTCCTATTTATTAATATTCAATTCAAACAATTTTCAACTACTTTTCGTATTCAGTAAATAAATTCTTCCCGAATTTAGTATTTATTTATTAGTATTTTATATTACTATCGATTATTTTTTATTAGAATTTAGTTCTATTTGTTATTTTCTCTTATTATTTATTTTATTTTATTTATTATTTTTTTAATTTATTATTTATTTTATTTGTTATTTATTTTATTATTATTTATTTAGTATTTATCTAGTATTTATTTATTCAGTATTTATTTTTTTAGTACTCATCTATTCAGTATTTCTTCAATTAGTATTTATTTAATATTTATTTATTTAGTATTTATCTATTTAGTATTTATTTAGTATTTATTTATTTAGTATTTATCTATTTAGTATTTATTTAGTATTTATTTATTTAGTATTAATTAATTTAGTATCAATTTAGGGAAAAATTGATGATATTTACAAGAAATAAAATAAAAATCTTACGAAATGTATTCAAATTTCGCACAAGTTAAAAATAGAAGCAGATAATTGTTTATTTGCTTTGAAAATAAATTCACGTGAGGGAAGCATGTTTGTATCACGTCAGTGCTCACGATTATTACAAGATCATAAAATTGATAAGTCTTATCAATTCGACATTAATGCACTCAATGTTTTTTAATTGTTGCAGGTTATGGAAGAAACGAATACCTTCGTCACATGGCCTTCCCGACTCAAAATTGGAGCAAAATCCAAAAAAGGTGAAATCCATTATTACCAAATTAATAATGATTCTCTTAAAAATTTCCAAATTTAAACTAATTAACAGAAGAACACTAAATGTTCGAAAAATTGGAAGCACTTCTTTAAATGTGCCCTTTCTTCATATTTTTTTCGCATTCTTGACAATCGTAAAAAGATTAAAGACTAAAAGAAGAATAGAAGAACAATTTATTGTTGTTAATTACAAATAATTGATAAAAATGTCAAAAATGTCAATTTTTAATGATTAAAAATAATTGATAAAAATGTCAATTTTTAATGATTAAAAATAATTGATAAAAATGTCAATTTTTAATGATTAAAAATAATTGATAGAAATATTAATTTTTAATCATTAAAAATAATTGACACAAATATTCATTTTTAATCATTAAAAATAATTGACACAAATATTCATTTTTAATCATTAAAAAAGTATTATAAAAAAAAAAATTAAAAAATATTATAAAAATATTTTTAGATTTCATAAAAAAAATAGAAAAACTTGACCACATGATTTATGAGATTTTTTGCAGTTAAAAAATGTAGGACATGAACTCAGCTTTAAACCTTGTGGTTTTTAAATAAATAGGCTAGACGATTACAGTTGAAAGACCCTGGAAAAGTTTTTATTATTAATAATTAATGAAACGTGTATTTAACTAAACCTGGGTCAAGCTCATTTACCTAAATTGAAAGCTAAATACCGGAAGTCGGTCCGTAAAATATTTGAAATGACCAATAATTCATTCAATGTTTGTTTATTTTTATTTCCGTTTAGAACAATTCGTTGATTTAAATTTTCTAGCGACAATAATGCAACAATTTACAACAAAAATCGATTAATTTTTAAATCTTTTTGCTTCCTCATAGGGAAGCATTGTTTATTTTTATTTTAAACTATTTTTTTTGTTTATTTTTCTATTTATTTTTTCATCTTTTATTTATTGAAATCTATCATTCCATTTTTATTTTCTATATGTTTTGTACTATTTTTTGTTATCATTTGAACCATTTTTGTTATCATTTGAAGCATCTTTGTTATCAATGGGACTATTTTTGTTATTAAATTTAAACCGTTTTTTGTTCTCAATATTTGGACCGTTTTTGTTCCAATATTTGGACCGTTTTTGTTCTAATATTTGCACCGTTTTTGTTCTCATTATTTCGACCATTCTTCCTGCAAATTATTTGGACCATTTTTCCTGCAAATTATTTAAGTCATTTTTCTTGCAAATTATTTGGACCATTTTTCTTGCAAATTATTTGGACCATTTTTCCTGCAAATTATTTGGGTCATTTTTCCTGCAAATTATTTGGGCCATTTTGCCTGCAAATTATTTGAAAACATTCCTAAAAGTACAAAAATGATTAGCAGAATTTCAAAGAAAGTTGGAGGATAAGTTTTGATTTGGAATTTTTTTTTGTCGTTTATCGAGACATTTTTATGCCTCTGCACGTTTGTGGGTCGTGGGTCGCATAAATTAAGCAAAAAAAGCTCGCGAAGATAACGAACACAATACACACTCATTTTATTCATTTCGAAACAACTTACGTGCCCAGAGACTCGACTCACTAACAATATTTGTATTTCCTATTTAACGTTCATTACACGTTTATATAAATATTTACCAATTTTTTCCAAGATAAGTAAAAATATTTTATCTAAATTTCAAAATCAGGGTAAATATTTAATGGGCCACATTATTCATATTCATGGTTTTTCCCCAAAAAAAGTTCCCCTCAAAGTTATTGAGGGAAACTTTTTGTAGTTTTGTAACTTTTTTTGTAATTTTCATGAAAATCTTTTCTAAATTTGCAATTCTTTAAATGAGGCAAATTTTTCCATCCTTGAAATAGATATCAGATAATCATATCAGGGGAATACGTAAAGTCATTTCCAGGTGACTGGAGTTTTTATAGCCTTCAACCAATTTCAGAAAACTTCCTGTTATTTTTTTCAGATCCTCAAATAAAACTCGTTTCTAAACTTTTGGAAAATTTTCTTTGAGTCAATCTGCTTGTTCAAACAATGGAGTGACAAGAATGAACTTTTATCGTAAATACAAAATTTATTTAAAACATTTCTTTATTAAATTTGTTTACAACAGTTTTTTTACTTTATAAAATTTCTTTATTCAATTTATTTATAACATTTCCTCACAACATTTCTTTACAAAATTTCTTTACAAATTTTCTTTAAGAAATTTAATTTACGAAATTTATTTACAAACTTTTTTACAAAATTTCTTTACAAAATTTCTTAACAAAATTTCTTTACGAAATTTATTTACAAAATTTGTTTGTGAAATTTATTTATAAAAATTCTTTGTGAAATTTATTTATACATAAAATGTAATTTTCGAAAGTTGGATAAAGTGCTTTCTATTTGGATTTTTTGAGAAGTATTGATTAAGTAATGGCAAAATACAAATAATCTTTGATTACGAATGCCTATAAATTGTTATTTGTCAATATATCTTGCAGGTTAATCCAGACTTGGAAAAGATTCAAGAGGGAGATTATAGAGTTGTTAATAAGTCAATGTGAAGAGATAGACAAACAATCGGATTGTCCGGGAGATGAGATGAAATTTCTTTGACAATGAATTAACATTACAAGTGGCGTGCTTCCTATTCTCAACTGTTATGGAAACTTTTTCGTGATTCACCTCTTCCACCTGGCAGAAAACTTGTCATGACTTCATTACATTAAACACAATTTTTTCCATGACGAATATTAAGCGATTCTCGGCATATTCAACCCTTATTATTTCCGGGTCGCAGTAATTTCTTCTCTTTCAATATTTTTCCAAAGGGTAATTTAATCCAAAAATAACTCATTTCAAGTAATTCACGAGATTCCAGAAATTGCATTCGTATAATTTGTTTTTATCCAATTCGCAAAAAAATATCCAAAAATAGCTTTCAATGTTTCCAAGTGCTTTTTGAAAAATTCCGTGCTTTTTAAAAAAAAACATGCATTTGCAATTCTATGTGTAGCATTTTCTACAATTTTTTTCGAAAATGCTCTTCGTTTCTTAATGCATCTGTACTTTTTTTCTCGTCTTCGATTTTTTCTCGTTTTCGATTTTTTTTAATTTGTCTTCGACTTTTTTTAAAATTGTCCTCAACTTTTTGTAAATCTGGCTTCGTTTTTTGTAAAAAAAAAGTCTTCAACTTTTTTTAAATTCGTCTTCGTTTTTTGTAAATTTGTCTTCAACTTTTTTTAAATTCGTTTTCGATTTTTGTAAATTTGTCTTCAACTTTTTTTTAAATTCGTCTTCGATTTTGTAAGTTTCAACTTTTTGTAAATTTCAACTTTTTGTAAATTTCAACTTTTTGTAAATTTGTCCTCGATTATTTTAAATTTGTCTTCGAGTGTTTGTCTTAAAAAATCTGAAACTTTCATTTGTCGAATTTTGTTGATGGAAAGAAAAAAAAACTTCCCTATCGTTAAGTAAAAAGCGCTTGGAGGTTGTTTAGAAAAAAATGTCTTTTTTCGATTAATAAAAGATGCTAATGGGTTGCACAAGTTTTGAAAAATTTATTTTGGATTAATAAAAAATGCTAATAGTGAGAATTACTATCAAATAAATTTGTTGGTCAAATTCCACTTGCAAAAGTTGGTTTGTCACGTAATAGATGGGATTAAAGATCGCCTTGGTGTAATCTCGACTGTCTCACGTGGTTGAAAGGTTTATTAGCGTCTTCTAGTCTCCTAGAATCTTGTTCCAATTCTCCTCAGTAAACAGTTTTATAACTGTTAATTTTTCAAAAAAAGAATCTAATTTTCTTCCCGATTTCGTCTTCAAATTCAAAGCCTTTTAGGCTTTGTATTTCATCTTCAAATTCAAAACCTTTTAGGCTTTGTATTTCATCTTCAAATTCAAAACCTTTTAGGCTTTGTATTTCATCTTCAAATTCAAAGCCTTTTAGGCTTTAAAAAAAGTCTAATTTATAATTTAGGAAACTATAATAAAAATAATAATAGGATAATTTAGGAATTAGAAACAATGATGAGTTTAAATTACAAAAAATATTGTTAAAAATTACTGTTACGAATTACTATTACAAATATCTATTACGAATTACTTTTGCGAATTACAATCACGAATTATTGTTGCAAATTATTTTAAATTGTAAAATATTTCCGTTGGGATTTTAATAAGAAATAAACAGGAAAACGAGCAATCGACACATTTCGTTCAATCAATTATCGTCGAGTGATAATTTCATTTTTTATCTTCATTGCATTTTTATCTCCGGTTTTTGTGAATTTGAGGACAAATTTGAAAAGTCGGGGAAAATAAAAGAGAAAAACATCGCGTGATGAGACCCATATCACATAATAGTTAATAAGAGTCTTAGGAAAAAATAACAAGTTTAAAGTTGCACGTTCTCCAATGCGATTAAACTAATTATTTCATTAGTAAAGACAATTACAGGTTGTGTTGTTAAACTATGTTTCTATTGTTAGAGTCGTACAATGATAATCTAGTTTCTAATTTTTTCTCAATCTCTAGTTTCTTATTATATGTCTTTCAATTCTTTTTTCCTCTTTTCTTTAAATCAGTTTAATTTATTAAGAGACAATTTATCATTTTAATTCATTTTATACTCCTCATTTTTCTTTATTTCTTTTTCTTTTCTTTCTTTCTTTTTCGTTCTTTTTCTTTCTTTGCCTTTCTTTTAATTTCTTTTTCTTTCTCACAGATGTAGCATTGCAATCGTGCCGATTTTTTATTTTTTTTCTCATTTTTTGACCATTTCTGTCATTTCGCTTTTGTTATTTTTTCTTAGTATTTTTTTGTAAATTCATTTTGTTTATTCTTTATTAATTATTGTTTTTCCTTGTTTATTTTTCACATTGTCTCGTGTTAGTATTCAGTGTATTTACTTTTTTATTTATTACTTTTGTCACATCTTTTTGTCATTAAAAATATTTTAGTTTATTCTTCGTTCCTCATTTGTTTTATTTATAAATGTGCAGTTTAAATGTTTAGAGTCTTATCAATTTGGAACTTTTATTTTCATGAAACGTTATCCTGTTTTCTTTTTGCGAGAATTAAGAAAAAAACAAGACAAATCTTCCTTCTTTGAAGTCACGTACGTGATTGAAAAACTACCTAAAGTTTTGCAAAAAATGCTGCAAAATGTTACTCGCAATTTTATAAAAATTGTATTGATGTTAATTTCAAATTAACTAAATTATAATAATTATTTTCTATTTTTTCTCACATAAACGAGCAATAGCCCTTTATTACATATAAAAGAGTAACAATTAATTACAAATAAATTATTTTAAATAATTTAATTTAAAATTGAATTTATATTTAAATAATAAAATTTAAAATTTAATTTATCTTTAAACAATAAAATTTTAAATTTAATTTATATTTAAACAATAAAATTTTAAATTTTATTTATATGTAAATAATTAAATTACAAATTTTATTTATATTTAAATAATAAAATTTTTAAAAATGTACCCAAAAATGTATAAAGATGACAGAGTAACAAAAATTCCAGAAATTTCTTACTAAATTGAGAAGTTAAAATTGAAGATAGTGGAGAGTCCAAAACCCTGGAGATTAAAAGAATCTCGTATATTAATTTATCGATATCCGAGGGAGGAGTTGAAAAATTTAGATAAATTTTACGATGTTCGAGCTAAATAACAAAAACAGTTTGAGCAAGAATCTTATAAGGAAAATTATGTCAAGTACGAGAAACTTACTGTGAAATAAAAAGACTGACTCATTAAAGTGTTTTTAATCGGCAAATTACACAAGTCAAGTAAAATGTAATTCCCTACAATTATTTTAAGAAAATAGTTACGGTTTGTGATCTTGGAAAGAGTCCGAAAATGTCACGGTTACTTGCTAATTTAACGTCCATTTGTTTATTTTCATTGGACAATAATTTTGAAATTCCTCATGAAATTTCGTGTCAAATCGATTTTATTTCGTAAACTCGTCTCAGATCGGATTTATTTATTTGAATCGAATTTATTAAACTCTTTGGAATTTATTAAACTCGTTGGAATTTGTTAAACTTGTTCGAATTTATTTACTACATTCATTTTAAATGATAATTTATTAAATTAATTTTAAATGTTTATTTATTAAATATATTTTAAATGTTTCTTTAATAACTTTATTTTAAATTTTTATTTATTAAATTCATTTTGAATGTTTATTTATTAAATTCATTTAAATGGTTATTTATTAAATTCATTTAAATGGTTGTTTATTAAATTCATTTAAATAGTTATTTATTAAATTCATTTAAAATGTTTATTTATTAAATTAATTTTAAATTTTCATTTCTTAAATTCATTTTTAATGTTTATTTGTTCAATTCATTTTAAAGGTTTATTTATTATATTCATTTTGAATGGAATTTATGTACTAATTTCACCTTAAATCAAATTTATGTATTAATTTCATTTTAAATCGAATTTATTTATTAAAGCCATGAATAATGTCTTAGGTTTTAAATTAAGATAAATTTATTAAAATAATTTTCTTTCAATTTTTCTGGTCGACTTTAATCGAGAATTTAGATTTAAAAGAAGAGAATTGCAATTTTTTGGACTGAATTGAATTGACGATTGATTTTAAACAATGGGATCAATTTCATTTTTTCAGCTGCATTAAAATCGGTTAGATAACGTACAAGTGATAAACGATAAATGCAAAAATGACACGTTACTCTGAGCTAATCTTGCGAATGCTCCTTTCATGTTTTATTCAATTTAATTTGCATAACTGGCGCCGCATTGGTCTTTTTCTTTTAAATAAAAAAGCTCTACATCACCCCCTGCAATTTTGGAAATTAAATTTTAAATTTTAGCCATGATCCGCTAACTAAATTTCCCCCAAAGTGCTTTCTTTTCGATTTTCAAACAAACATGGAAAGCCAAATAATTGAAATGAATAAATTTTGTTTATTAATTTACAACCGAGTGATAAATTCAATATTTGAATGATAATAATAATAATAATAATAATAATAATAATAATAA
>WNHD01006611.1:0-11418 GCA_011057455.1 Ganaspis sp. Gsp50 | reverse complement strand
AAATGAAAATCCCCTGAGATTTCCATGATTCCATGAGGAATAATGAAATTCCATGAGAATTCCAGGTTTTCCATGTTTTCCAGAGTTGTAGAAACCCTGTATGTTATGTGTGTTTTATAATAGATAAAATTTATTATCATGAACTTCGTTCTACGTTGAAAATTTTTACTATTTTTTTTTCTATTTCTCGAAATATTTTACAAATTAAAAAAAATATTGACATTTGAAATATTATACATGAGTATATATCGTTAAAATTTTGTAATACATTTTTGAAATTTTTGGGATATTTTTATCAAATTCACGGGTTTCCTAAATTTATTTACAAATTCCCGGTTTTTTTTCCTAAATTGAATTCCCAGCAAATTCCCGGATATCTCGGATTTCCCGGATCGCTAGACGCACCCTGATTGTAAATAAAACTGACTCCTACTTTATTGGTTTAAATAAAACTAAAATTATCAAGAAAATTGAAAAATGAAGCTACATATTAAACATTTTTAAAATGTTCAAATCATTTCTAGAAGTTTTTAAAATATTCTAAAAAAGAATTCGCTCTTAGTAAGACTTTATTATCACAGAATATCCTACTAAGATTATTATTATTATTATTATTATTATTACCATTTATTATTATTATTTATTATTATTATTATTATTATTATTATTTATTATTATTATTATTATTATTATTATTTATTATTATTATTGATTTTCTATCACAATATTTTAAAACCATTAATTTCAAAATATTCTAAAAGATGGGGAATTATTTTGTAAAATTTTGAAATATATTACGGAAATTTAAAATTTTCTAGAAGATTCATAAATATTTATCTATAAAGTCCAGAAGTTTTAAAACATTTCGAATATTTTTAAAGATTTCAAAAAAGGATAAAAAAAAGTCCAATTCCATATATTATTTAAAAGTATTGTTTAAAATGTCAGAATAATTGAGTATTTTAAAACGTAAAATATTAAAGTTTGCACAACATTTTACAAAGGTAGAAATAGTGTACTGCAAAAAAGTTGAATTAAACACAAGAGCTATAAATATGTTTAAAAAAATCTGATTGTTTTAATGTTCCCAGTCTAGTTTTAAAGGAAATTTTTTAAATAGGAATTTCATATATGTAAAAATAAAAACGAGTTTTTGATTTAAATTCAATTTAGTTAAATAAATCATTTCCTACATCATTCCCGCGCGCTTCAGCTCGCGTATTATTTGCTAGTATAAAATAAATTAAATTGAATAAATTAAACTTACCAGACTCACTCAATCCGAGTTTTAACAAACTCGAGTGAAGAATATCACTGGACATATTTTTGTACGGACACCCATGATATTCTCCAAATCCGATTCTTGATTTTATCAAGAATTCACAGCCGATAGAATTGTAGTCGGCCTTTTTGCCAACTTTTCCATACACGTATCTTATGTTGTAGGTATATTCCTTATCGAAAGTTGATAAATCCATTTTCTTGATAAATTCTTCTTTCCAAAAATCAATGGCAGATTCATACTCGAGTCCGATTACTTTCAAAAACAAACCGTATTGAAAACGGGCATCATTTCGCAGGTGGTGATTTTGTCGTAAAGCTTCGTGCATTGTTTTCATGCACAATGGATACGATGTTTCTGCCAGCTAAAATTTAACATCGTGTTATTTATGTAAACAATTTTAATTAAGAGAAGAAGAACATTTGAAATTTAATCTTCCAAAGTTTCGATTTTTCAATTTTCTTCTGAAATAACTTTATTGTGACACAGTGTAAAATTATTAAACATAATATATTATGAATGTCAAATTATTTCCATTTTTTTTCCTCATAGGAAGCATTTTCATTTTGTGAATGAATAAATAAAATGAATTTGGTTAAATTAAATTCTTAAGTAACTCATTTTGTATTTGAATTTATTGTAAAGCCAGTTGTTAGTTTTTTAAGAGAAATAATTCTTTTCGTAAATTCAATAAAAAACGTATTTTAAGCTAATTGAATGATTTAATGTGGTTTATAATAAGGTTTTAATTCAAATCCCTTAAACTAGAAATTTTTTGAATTTTTTTTTTAAACTACTCTCGAAACTACCCTATTCTCAAATTTCTAATTGACTGCATAAATAAAAATTATAAATAATATTAACTTGACATTTCTAAAAAAATATAAAATATAATAAAAACTTATGAATGAATATTAATAAAATGAATAAAATTTTATTTTATTTTGCAAATTAACATTAAATTTCATGTTTTGCAGATTAATTTTAAAATATCAATTGTTCCGATAAAAGAAAACATTCTCAAATATTCTAAAAGAATTCTAAGCTTGCAATATAAAAAACAGAGATTAACACTAAAATGACATTCTTTTCTGTAAATAAAATAGCAGATATCTTTTTTAAAATAATTACCATGTCTAAAGAGTCCAGCGTAACCTGACTCTCTGCAAAAGGCTTCGATTTTTCATATAATAGCAAAAGATTATTGAAAATTGGAACTAATCTTTTGTCTTTTTTTGCTACTTCTCTAAAATACTGAAAAGAAAAAAGTATGAAATTGTTAATAAACGTATTCAAATGAATAATTTCTGATTTAAAGTAATGTTTTTTTATATTAAGGGCAAATTTTGAATTTGTTATTAGAATTTTTACAATTTCATAAATTACAATTTCATAAATTATTACAATCTATATGAACTTTTAGTAATTATTTCTTGCTTTAAAATTAGCCTTTGTTTTTTCATGTCAGATGTTATTATCATTAAGAAGTCATTTTCCAAAATTGATTTCTCCAAATTTTTCTAGTAACATTAATTTCTGATTATTTTTCCTGTTCAAAGCTATTTTTATCACTTTCTCTAATTTAAAGTAAAAGTATGATATTTCTTATATTTTAGTACAATTTTTTATTCAATTCTCGAATTCTCTTTTAATTTATTTATAATTTGTTTCTCATTTAGTTCTTTCTGATTGTGAGTTCTTTCTTTTCACTTTTAAATAATTTCAATAATCATTACAATGTTCTCTTTCAATTAATTGTTACGGTATTTAAAATTTTAGTACCACATTTTATAATTCTTTCGATTTTATTCACAACATTTAGTTATTAAGTGCGATCTACAAAACTTTCGGAATTCTCATTTCTTTTTCTGCTTATATTTACTTTTTTAACATTTATACTTATTTCAATATACTTATTAAAATTTTTTTAATAAATATATATTTATTTTTTATACTTATTTAAATTACAATTTTTATATGTGTTGCTTATTTTAAAAGTTATTTAATTAATTAATTAATTTCAAAGCTGTTTAAAACAAAACTTTAAAATTTAATTTTTTATTTTCAACAATTTATAAACCCGTTTATGTATTAAATAAATAAATTTCGAAATGTAAATGTCGAAACAGTAAATAATAATCATCATCAAAATTTGTTACAAGGTATAGTTAAAATAATTTAACAATGATAAAATTGTAATTTAAATTTTCGCTTTATTTCATTTTGAATTTTTCCTTTTTTCAGAGTTTAACATGATTGAATCTAACGTTTAATTTACTAAACGTAATCGTTTAGTAAATTAAACGTAATCGATTAGTAAATTAGACGTTTGTTTAATAAAAGGAAACAAAAGTTTCTACTTGTTACACATTGATAAAAGTTTAAAAAATATTTTCAAAAATCTCACCTTGTATTCTTTATAGAAAGAATCCTTAAAAGTTTGTGATATCACAGAAAGAATTTCGGTACTCGGCAAAAAAGCTATACCTTCTTTTATAAATATTTTTCGATCCCGCACTAGATTTCTTACCTCCAAATAGGGAATTTTATAAAAAACTGTGCTCTCAAAGTCGATATTATCGTGAATTAAAAGTAAATTTTCTCTATTTTCAGCCACTTCTTCTTTGGAATGCTGAAAAAAAAGTTAAAAACAACTCATTTGTATAATAGAAATTTAATAGAAATTTAATAGAAGCAGAAATTTGTGCAATTTCTGTACTTACAATCGGAAAATTAAAATCATTGCAAACTAGAAATTGTTGAATTCCTTTTTCATTCAAAGATTGATATCTTGTTTTAAATAATATGGTTTCCATTCTAACTAACCAATCATATTTAGTTTTAACTTTGGAAAAAGAAGCTCTTAGAATAATGTGAGAAATATGATCTCTTTCTCTTGCTTCAAGATCTTCGATTGTATTTGAATCACAGCCAGGACTAGTTATCAGTTTAGTGTAAGAAATAAATCCCTTGTTTCCTAAGGTGCTAAGCAAAGATTCTTTAAACTCTTCTTGCTGTATTTCAGCTTCCTTTGAAAGATAATCAATTAATCGAAGAACTGTAAAACAAGAAAAGATTGTTAAAATTAGCATCTTTTACCATTTTATATAAAAAAATTAAATTTGTTCAATTTTAAAACATTAAAAATAAAAGTGCATTTGAGTATTGTAACGATTAGACTTATTTTAATAATTAAAAAGAATTTGTCTGCATTTGAAGTTCTGAACGTTCAAAATTTCAATTAAATGAAATTTTTGGTATTCTCACAAAAAACGATGTGTGCGATTCTTTAAAATCCAAATTTGGTCAAAGATATTAATTTATATAAATACTGACTTCCATATTATCACGATTTAAAAACAGTTGTCCAGATTAGATTAGATTTATTTCGTCAATGTTACCGTAGGTTTTACACACAGCGCCTGATTTACAAAATAGAAAAAATAAAAGTACTGAATAAAATCAGTTGTCCTCTTTTTAAATTAAAAAAAAAAGTTTCTTCAAACGTTCAGGACATCAGCAAAATTAATTATGTTAGGTAATGAAATTTTGAACAAAAATATGTTAAAAAAGTCAAGTATAGAAATTTTCACAAACAGTAATGAATATAAATAATTAATAATACTTTTAAATAATTAATTTACTTTAATAAATACCTTCAAATCTTTCAGCAGCTAGTTGCTCTAATTCTTGAAGTGGCATATTTCCAGTTAATACATTTCTGTACATCTGCAAATCGTGAGGATAACGTTTAAGAAGATCTGAAACTAATTTATTATCTTCACACATTTCTTTCATTTTCTCATCCGTGAGTGAAAATTTTTCTTCTTCATTTACAGAAATATCCACCTCTTCAGGATCAGTCTCCATTATACTGTTACAAAAAATAAATGATATCATTTGTTTATTTTTAAAAAATAGATTATGATGAATGAAAAATGTTTTATCAAAGAACATAAGTTTAAAAATTAGTTATTAGCAAGTTATTTTAAAAAAGCAGATTTTTTCCCACTGAATACAATGCTAATGTTATCCAGTTAGACAATACATTGGACATTGACGTCACAAGTTAAAATAGCCCCATGAATAGGCTGAAGTTAAAAAACTTCATTCTAAACAGTAGATTCAATATGGCGGACCCAATATGGCGGTTATTCTTCATTTCATTTGAATTGCTTAAAATGCTTCTAAAGTTCGGAACGCTTATTTGAACGGACTATTTTCTTTTTGTTTTAATTTTTTAAAAAATATACTTTTGTGCAATTTAAAAAAAAAACGTGGCATAAAAACACCAAAAATATCGAAAGAAACTTAAATAATTGACAACATTCGAAATAATTGACTACACTTGAAATAATCGATAACACTCGAAATAATCGATAACACTCGAAATAATTGATAACACTCGATAATGTCGAATTTCCAAACAGAAGCTTTCCATTTATTAACTGCAATTAGTTTAATTAGATTTCTCTTAATTGAAAGCACCTTTCATTTTACGTTCGTAATAGTTTACGTAATTTACTTTTTGGCAATAATACACTTTTTAATGTCCTCTTGTGTAAAAACCTCGAGTGACATAACCTAACTCATCACACTGAGACAGCGCGCCAATATTTGAAATTATGACATTCAATATAAGAAATTATTTCCAAAAATAACTAAATAAAAAAGATAATTTATAAATATAAATTAAATTAACTATATAAATAAAAATTGTGAATAATCTGTTTCATAAATATTATTTTTTATTTTATTTGGTTACTCCATGCATACCCTTTCGGATTTTTACATAACTAGTAACCCCCCCCAATTCTTGTCTATAAGTCCCCATCGATTCCCCCTAACTTGCGTCCGTAGCCAACTTTAATAAAAATTACTCGTATTCACTTGGCCCTTTCTAACCAGAGTTAAGGGAAATTAAGGAAAACCTTAACTAAGTAAAGCCGATTTTTCGACAGTTGAGTCTTAGATGTATGATTTTAAAGTCTCGAAATATCACACAAACAAGTCCTGAACGTCAAATCTTCCGCTCTAAGTACCTCAAGTGCTGGAAAAAAACCCCAGGCAAACGGGCGCGAAACCTTGATCCGCGACCGCAAAGCCCTAGACATTTTCCAACTGAGTTATTCAGTCGGTCTTTCATAATAAATATTATTAATATTTCAAGAAATCGAGGAGTTGAAAGAAGAAAGAATAATTTTTCAGTTTATTCAATAAAGGACAAAAAATTAAACATAAAAATTGTGAATATAAAAAATTACTAACGTTAAATCTAACTGTTTTTACAAATAAAAATTTTTAAAACATGTTTGACTTTTTTTTATTAGTTTATTTATATAAAATTAAACAAATATCTTTTTTGAATAATTAAAATAATTAAATCATTATTCAAATCAAACAAATACCTTCTTGAACAGTTGACGATATTAAAAAGAAATCTTTAAATCAAGTAAAAAATATCGTCAAATACAACCTATAATTTATTGCTTCTAAGGTCCCTTTCGTCGGAGCGCGTCACAAATAAAAGTATGAATAAAATGAATTTCGTGAAATTTTGATAAAAGCAAGTATTACAGTTGTTTTTTTAAAAAAATTGTATTTAACCAAAATTCGTTGCTAAATTAATATTTAACGACAAATTTAATTAATTAAAATTTACTTTTCATATTATACACTTCTATTACAGTTTTGACAAATGAACTTGTAAAAATAATTGGGTTATCCAAATAATTTTATAAACAATATATGAGCGGTACATTTGTTAAAAAATTCAAGTGGTGAAGATATAGATGATTATTTTATGAAGAAAATAAGCCATCATTATTTTATTTATTTTATTATAATTTCAATTGAATAATTTTTTAAAAAATCCCAAGACAAATTTACAGCTAAGCGATATGAAAAGTACATTTTTAAAAATCAAATTCCTTGTTAAATATGGATTATTTATTAAAGAATTTTGGCTAAACGTAATGCTTTCCAAAAATTGTATCACTGCAGTTTTTAAAATTCTACGAAATCTATTTTATTTATACTTTCAATGGTAAACACTGTTTCTCAATTTATCACTGCAGTTTTTAAAATTCTACGAAATCTATTTTATTTATACTTTCAATGGTAAACACTGTTTCTCAATTTAAGGTTATGTTAAAGAAAATTGATGTGATTCAATAACAAGTTTCAATAAAATCGAATCAATTTAAAATTAACTGTATATACCGTATTGGGTCTGTCATTTTGATTTTTAAAAACATTTTTATGTAAGTTATAACCTACAAAGTGAATAATTAAATTTGGACCATTTGATACATATTAATAATCACATAATAATATATAACAAAAATAACGTACATAAAAATTGTCATAACATTTTTTTATGTGAAAAAAGAAACATGTTGCTTATAAACTAGAAATGAATTTTTGCTGTTTTATCAGCTATTTAAGTGGCATTAAATATTTCTTTCAAGGCTTCGCAAGATAAGAAGGAAAGCACTGGTAAAATCGTTACATTATAAATAAAATGAAAAATTAGATGGAATATTCAGTACACTTTGCGTCATCCCGATGAGAAAGTATAATTAGAATTGGACACGTGGAGTGCGATTTAAGCGCACATTTCTTTGTTGACAGTTGGTCTTGTGCAGTGCGTATTTTCCCGCCCGGCGCAAATTCAAGGTAGTAGGGTTGCAAAAGAGGGGAATGACCGATTTAGTTTTCGTAGGGGCATGCTCGCGCACGTTTTTGTATCTCATTTTCGGCTTCATCTCGTCATACTGATTTTAGCACGTTTTAGCACAAGTCGGTCTCTTTATCAGAAGCAAAATCATCTCGTATTGTGTGATTATATTAGTGTATGAAACCGGTTTTTATTTAACAAGAATCAGTGATCCCGGCTGGTATTCTTTTCATAAACTTAACAAATATATGGTACGTAGAGTTAATATATTTTTACCCACTTTTTAATTCAAGCCCAGCATCACATGTTGGCAAAACTAACACCCTTTCTGCTCCCTTCGTACGTTCCTGCAGTCAGGGCCGTATTTATAAATAAATAACTTGTCTACTTCTTTCGAAAAGTTGTCACTTTCAAAGTACCAGAAAACATTTCAAATATTGCACTATTATAACAATAGGTGAAAAAGAAAGCTTTTCCAAAAAGTAAAATAACCGCAAATATTCTATTTTTGAATAAAATGCAAAATTTTTATTTTGACATATAAACCGTTTCATTTTAAAATATGACAATTTTTAGTACAATCATTTTCATTTTGCGGCTAGTATGTGACGAAATTAAACAAAAACTCATGGATTAAAAATTGTAAAACAAAATTCCATTAACGAAAAATCTTAAAACAAATTATGAACAGTGAGTTAATGTTTAAAAAGTACGGTTTCCTTGTTGCAATATCGAATAATGACAAAAATATTCATAAATGTCTGATTACACGAATGATGGTCTAATAAATGATTTTCAAAAATTTGTTTTATAAAATTTCAATTTCTCTTTCACTGAGAGTGTAGATAAAATTAAAATTCACAAATCACCGTTACTTATAAGTGAGGATATTGAGGACGGTCGTGAATCGGCGTATGATAATGATGTGTATAAATAGATTTCAATAAATTCAAATGTGACATAATATGTAGTGGTTTTCTGAACATTCTTCTTGTTGAAAGTGAAATTTCCCTACGGCCCTGAAAGACGATAAAATCCGCCCGAGTGGCTGCGTACGGCATTGGTCACAGAAATAGTCGTTCGATAATCACGCCATGCAAATTTGGTTATTTGTTCTAAACCACGTGGATTATTTACTAATTACATAATATCTGATCTAATTGATTTTTTATTTCTTTTTTTTTACGTAAAATTACAATTATTACAATTACAAGATTAAAAAAATTCGTAACATTATAAACATCTTTTTAGAATGTAAAGTAAAAAAAATAATCTTAAAGAGTGAAAAATGTACTAAAAATATTTAAATTATTATTTAAAATATCAGAAGAATTTGTTGTTTTATAACACCGAATAGTACAAAGAAATTGATTAGAATTTTGTACTTTTTGTACTAGTGAAAAGATCAAATTAACAATCCTTTTTTTCGAGAATATTTTTTATCAAACAAGTCACATAAAATTGATTTTAGAACTTTAAAATAATTTTTTAAAAGACTCAACATTATTTTTTGCCTTTCGGGTCTTTGTCTGCTAAATGGAAAGGTGATTACATTTACTGTGGAGATTACAAAACAACAAAATAAAGTTTTTTTTCTAAAAGGAAAATATACTGTAAAGATTCGCAAAGTTGAAGGCTGCCGGAGTTTCGAGTGTTTCGAGTTTATTTTTTGTGTGCAGGGTGACACTGACCTCCACTTGAAACCAGGATACGTTCTCCCCTCTGCTCTGTCTTGAATGGCGGGAAATTCAATTTTTTTTTAAAAAAAATAGTAACTGGGGTGTACCTCCGAAAAGTGCATGTGTCAGATTTTTATGAAACTGGGTATACTTACGTATTCTGATCCCCTGATTACGAAAATGATAGTGAGAATTGGCGGAAATTACATTGTCATGTTAAAAACTATAAGAAACCATTAAAAATTGGGGTTTTCTCATTTATCTCAATAAATATTAAATCAAAAAATATTTTGTACAAAAGTTGTAAATCATAAAAGAATACACATATTTTTTGTACAATACGTTTTTTACAAAAGCCACATAGTTTTCTGAGATAAATGAAAAAAAAAACATTTTTTAATGATTTCTTTACGATTCGGACTATGGAAATATTATTTTTATGGTTTAAAATGTTATTTTCGCCAATTCTCACTATCATTTTCGTAATCAGGGGATCAAAATACGTAAGTTTTTTATCAACTGAAAAGAGCAAATTTAACATAACCTCAACTGTCAAAAGTTTTTCTTGATGTTCGAAATCAGTTTCAATCAGTTTGATGAATATTAAAGGAAGTCGGGAGTCGAATAGTTTACCGAGAGCAGCCGATTACTAACGAATAGTGACACGTTCGACAGTTCCCGTTATTGTTCGTGACTCTGTGATTTTTTATATACGTTTCGCACAAATATCTAGAGAATTCTAAATATCTGAGAAAAGTTTTACTTATTAGAAATAAATATGAAGAGAGAACCGTCTTCAAAAGTTTATGGGAGCTTTATTATAAATACACTTAGAGGCCATACATATATTACGTAACGCTTCAAGGGGGAGGGGGGTCAAGCTGTTTGTTACGATATGTAGAAAAAATGTCGCTAATGTATGCAGTAGTGCGTTACGAGGGGGGAGGGGTGGTCAACATTTTCAAAACAAGCGTTACGTAATATATGGATGGCCCCTTACTGAAGAGCTTTATTCTATTCAACTTTCACTTAGAGGTTATGTTGATTTCCTAGTAAGATTCAAATTCGAAATAAAGATATGGGGCAAAATTTCTCAAGTGTACCAGTCTGAAATTAAAGGGTCATGGGATTTTCTCGGAACTTTGGAAAATTGTTATCCTATATGATAGCAATAAATCCCTAAAATGTTAGGCGATTTAAAAAAATTGGAGTTAATAGTGGAGGTAGAAATTTTGACTATTTTAATGACACTGTCATGTTTGAATCTGTATAAATCTACCAAAACTTTATAGATTTTAAAGTTTATATATGTCCGTGTATATGTCAAACTTTGAATTCATATTATTTATTATGGACGTTGAAAGGAGAAATGTGGAGGTGGTTAACAGTCGTTGTCAAACACTTTCCCCTCTTTTCCTAAAAACTTTCACTTTGACATTTGTTTTAGAAAACTTCAAACACTTTTGAGAAAAGGGCTTTCTGCAAGTGAACTTTAAGGATTATGGGAAATAATTATTTTTGGGGTTTTGATGATTACACGAACGAGGAAACGTATTCCAGTATTGACACTGTCATAAATTTTGACGCAGAATTTCAGTAGCGAAGCTATACACGAGTTTCTAGTTAGAAGATTTAGACAACAGACGCCAGACGTCACAGAGACTCGTTGTGTATTGGTTGTGTTATGTCCTATACTTCTGGAACTAGTTGTTTCTCTCCAAACTGACCTCTGATTGGTCAGAAACCATGAGTTCGAGTTGACCAAGATGCCCGTTGAA
>WNHD01006609.1:0-10638 GCA_011057455.1 Ganaspis sp. Gsp50 | reverse complement strand
GAGGCTGATATTGTGGCCTAGGAGACGTAGGTACTGAAGAATTTCGCCCTTCTCTTTGTAATCTTCATATTGTGATACAATATTTCTAATCCTTGTCTTCGATTGCAGGCACTTTTTCTTCGGTGCCCCTTTTACTGCTTGTCCCAAATCCAACTGTCTTAAAAACGTTTCAGTGTCTGCTTGCTCCTTAAGAAACTCTTGAAGAAGATAGTACAATGAAGGATGATTCTTTCCAACCATGAGCTGAAATTTGTTATGCCATCCCTCGCTACTGTTGTTGGTATGATGCTGATCGTGGAGTGTAGCTTCGTACGTATTCCATATAAGAGTGCTGGAAACCGTGGAGGAACTGCACGCCGCCTTCCCCGTGCTCTTCTTCCAACAATAAAATTTTCTTCGAAATACTGCGCAATGGGAACTAGTTTTTCTGGAATATCATCGAAGAGTTGTTCGAAAACTTGCTCAACATCTGCAGCTGGAACGAAGGCTAAGGAACGTATCATATGTGAAAATTCTTTGAGTGATCTGTCGTTAGGGTTGATGTACTGCTCTTGTAGACCTTCACTCTGTATCCGACGATAGAAAGACTGTCCTAAGTGGAAGAAACCGTATTGAATAATCCAATTCATAAATACAGCTAGCAAGGCGTTTTTCACAGCAACCTCAAAGTCAAGAAGTACTCTCAATGGCGGAATGATTTCAATTTGATGTCGTTGGCAAGCATTTTTTACTTCTCTGATTACAGTTTGATAGGAAGCCTGATCCTTCGACGGGAGCAAACTATAAACCAATGGAACAGCAACTTCGACATCGTCTTTTTCAGGAGATGATTTTCTAATGAGGCCCATTATGACAAAAATTTGCAAGAATATATTAGGTGACGTCTTAAAAATGCCATCCAAAAACCAAGCTGTTGATCTAGCTAATATCTCTAGGTTTCTTCTGGTTCCAAAAATTATGACTCTGTTTTCAGTCTCATCTTCGTAATCGAAAGAGTCATAAATAATAAAAGTATCACCTACCTTTGTCTTTCTAAACTGCTCTGGGATATCAGGTAGATCTACAATAGATTGCGGTTCTGGTGGAAAATCCTTTCGACGCTGTCTCCTTATCCGTTCTTCCAAGTTTGGGAAAAATAACTTTGGAAAAAATACAATTTTAATAGAATTAGGAAAAATGGATTGGAAAAATTAGATTATGAGATTTTTTTTGGGAAGAAGGGTCTTGGGAAAAATGTTCTTTGGGAAAAATGGATTGGAAATAGTGTACAGGAACCGCCATTCTTAGGTTTCCTGACGGTCTTTTTTCAAGTAAATAGATCGGCTTTTTTAAAGTAAATTGACTTAATTATACGGTTCCTGTAAACTATTAGAAAACCTAAGAATGGCAGAAATTCACAAAAAAATGATACATTCATTGCATCTGTTTGCAAAGTGTGTTTGCACTTGTTTTCGCAAATTCCTGAAGTTTATTATAAATCTATACGCCCAATAGAAAATCCAAGTCATTTTAAAAATTTACAGAACACTGCGAAAAAAAATAAAGCACATTTCATGATAAAGTGAATTGTCGATGGTGTTTTTTCGAGTCTTAAAATGTATTTTGTGTTGATTTTTTTTTTTTTTTTTAGAAGAAACTGGAGAAGAACGGTATAATTGCGCGGTAGCGCTTGCAATGGGTTTTGAGAAAGGACGTGAATGTTTGCAGCGTCCAAAGTGGTCTCGAGTGTCGTCCATTAGCCGGGCACGTTGCATGGAAGCACGCGTGTGTAGAAAAGTACACGCGACGGAGGAAAAAAGTTGGTGCGTGTGCAAAGAAATGCCGTGGAAGACACCTCGAACGCACTGCTACCGGGAGCCGCACAGCAAACAGCACAACCATAACCTTTATAAATAGTGGCCCATTTGGCCATTTTTTTAAACATCTCAAAAGTTTGCTTGGCTACACCAAGTCCCAAGTACGCGAAGGTCATTTCTTCGACGAATTCCTCTTCTTGGTGACGACTTTTATATCTCTTTACTTATCCCAGCGACTTACATAAATCAGTCAAATACCTATGTTTATTTAATAATAATTTAAACAAAATAATTATCTATTATAAAGACTCAATTGGTGTATTAGTATTATTTCATAAAAGATTACCTAATTATTAATATATATTAATATCCCAGGTGAAAAAATGTAGATCCTTTGGTTTTAGATTAAATCCTAATAAGATTCATGTTAAAAGTTAAATAATTGCAATTCTCAAGTTTAATTAAATTAGGATTTAATAAAATTTACTTCTATTAATACTGAAATCTAATTTAAATTTGCGAAATACTTTTCAATATGTATAAATAAAATCAATATGAATTAATATCTATAGTCTTTGAAAGTGCCAAAGTTGTTAATAAAATATTAATCTCAGACAAAATACTTATAAAATTGTTGAAAATTCGCTATCCCGAGTGCATAGTTCAAGAAATTACGAAATTTGAATGGTTTAACAACTTGGATTTAATTAATAGTTAAATAATTAATAAATTTGGATTTAATTAATTCTTAACACATTAATGCCTGAGCTAAAACTGTCGATGAAAACTGGAGATCAATCATTGGAATTAGGATATTTGGCAAAATATGTAAAAAAATATAATTTTTTTTTTTGGTAATTTGTTTAAACAATTATTGATTAAGCAAATTGTTTAAAAAATGGATTTTCGAAAAATCTAATAGCGCTAATTGAAAGTACGGGAACAATTACTATCAGTATTTAAAACTAAAAAAAAGATTGTTTGTTTATAAAAAGAAATGTTGAAAATGTTGCAAATTTAGTGTTTTAAAGTAGTAGGTTCAAACTTATTTTTCTCTAAAGCTAAAACAAGGAGTAAATAAATAAAAGTAATTATTGAAATTAGGATATTTTGTATGAAAGTACTGAAAAATATTAAACAGTTACAAATTGTTTAAATAAGAATTGTTTAAACAAATTATTGAAAAGACGGTTTTCGACAAAAAAGAACTAATAGAAGTAATCGATTGTATTATACAAATTAGGACAGATTCAATGTTTTTTTCTTAAACAATTAATATTATTTATAAAAAAATTAAGTTTTTAAACAAATTATAATTCCATAATTCAAATATCACGAAATATTGCAGCAATATTGTCGTAATATTGAACGGCAATCTTGGCAATATTGCCTGGCAATGTTGCTGCAATATTACTGCAATATTCTGATGCCCGCCTTGTCTCAACCTTGCTTGGCAACCTTGCCACAATATTGCCAGGCAATGTTACCGCAATATTACAAAGCAAGGTTGCTGCAATATTGCGTCAATATTGCGTCAAATATTCGCATAGTATAAAAATTTTTATACTTAGCTCAAAGTTACTCTGCAAATATTTGGTGCAATATTGTGGCAAGGTTGCGACAAGGCGGACATCCCAATATTGCAGCAATATTGCCAGGCAATATTGCCAAGGTTGCCGTGCAATATTGCGACAATATTGCTGCAATATTTCGTGCTATTTGGGAAAATAAGTCTGAACTTTTTTTGTGCTTATGATTCTGCAGTCAGTTGCTGGACTTCAGAATATCGGCTAAAATGAAAATATTTTTATTGACAGTGCTAAAATATTTACAAAAATTTACAATTTGTTTATATAATAATTATTTAAAAAAATAATTGAAACGCCAAGTTTCGACAAAAAAGAACTAACAGCAGAAATCAATTGTATAAAACAAATTAGGAAAGATTCAGTGTTTTTTCTTAAACAATTAATATTAATTATAAAAAAATTAATTTTTAAAACAAATTATGCCATAAAAAAAGTCTGAACTGCTTTTGTGTTTATGTTTCTGCAGTCAGTTGCTGAACTTCAGAATATCTGCTAAAATGAAAATATTTTTATTGACAGTGCTAAAATATTTACAAAAATTTACAATTTGTTTAAATAATTATTTTTAAACAATTTGTTATAATTTAAATATTTGTTAAATCATTATTATTTAAACAAATTGTAAATTTTTGTAAATATTGTCAATAAAAATATTTTCATTTTAGCAGATATTCTGAAGTCCAACAACTGACTGCAGAATCATAAACACAAAAGCAGTTCAGACTTATTTCAAGGCATTATAATTTGTTTAAAAAATTAATTTTTTTATAATTAATATTAATTCTACTATATACATTGAGAAACGACCAAGTGATAGAATCATTTTTTCTTATATTAATATTAATTGTTTAAGAAGAAACATTGAATCTTTCCTAATTTGTTTTATACAATCGATGTTATTAGTTCTTTTTTGTCGAAAATTGGCGTTTCAATAATTTGTTTAAACAATTCTTATTTAAACAATTTGTAACTGTTTAATATATTTCAGTACTTTCATATAAAATATCCTAATTTCAATAATTACTTTTATTTATTTACTCCTTGTTTTAGCTTTGGAGAAAAATAAGTTTAAACCTACTGCTTTAAAACACTAAATTTGCAACATTTTGAACATTTCTTTTTATAAACAAACAATTTTTTTTACTTTTTAATACTGATCCTTTATTAATTTTTCCCGTACTTTCAATTAGCGCTATTAGATTTTTCGAAAATCCATTTTTTAAACAATTTGTTTTAACAATAATTGTTTAAAATAAAATAAAAACAATAATTGTTTAAACAAATTACCAAACAAATAAATTTTATTTTTTTACATATTTTGACAAAATATCCTAACTCCAATGATTGATCTACATTTTTCATCGGCAGTTTTGGCTCAGGCAATAATGGATATATTTAATATTTAAAATGTTCAATTACTTTTAGAAAATGTGTCATTTTTTTTTATTAAATGTGTAATTTTTTCCACGAAATCTGTCATTTCTTTCACAAAATGCGCAAACTCTTCCATGAAATGAGCAAAGTTATTTCATAAAATATACAATGTTAAATTAAAAATAAAGCTTGACTAAACCATTTGCCAAAAATTGGAAAAATTAGGAGTGCGTTAAAATTCAATTTGAAAGAAATTGACCAAGTTTTTGATTATTGAGATGAAGTGAATGACACTTGTGAGCGTAAATGTTGAATCTTGACTGGTTTTCTGGTCCCTGTCGCATCTTAATACACAGGGGTGTTTATCGAAATTCAAATTCAGTGAGCATAGTTACGGGACACGTCAGTGGTCCTTGAGGACCCTTCGGGACACTTTCGGCAGTCCGCCGATTCACGCACGAGTGAATATTGCTGTGGCGGTACCTTGGCCACGCCGGGGAATTCGTACTTGAGATTCAAGTTGAATTTGTTTCTGATTTATTTGAACCGCGAAGAGCCCTCGAGAAGCCACAGTATGTCGCCTCCAGGCACGAGCGGGCACAATAAGATCACGTGCTCGCTTACACCCTCAAGTACACCTATACGGATTACTGCTCGAAAAATCAACCAACTAGATCTAAAACACTTAAATTCATTCTTATTTTAATCCAGACATTCTTTGCTGTTTTCATTAATTATAACGATTAATCGCTATTGTAACAGTTCATTTCCATTGTAGGAATTAATTTACATTATAAGAATAATTCATTTGCATTGTAACAATTATAATTTGCATTGTTACAATTATAATTTGCATTGTTACAATTATAATTTTTGTATTGTTGTAACAATTAATTTGCATTGTAGCAATTAATTTACATTATAACGATTAATTTGCATTGTAGCAACTAATTTCTATTGCAACAATTAATTTACATAGAAAAAGAAACATTTATCGAGTTTTTGCTTATATCGGATTTTTTCTTTGTTCTCTGGATATACTTCTCCCATATATCGCAGAAATGCAATTATTATATGTTCATCAATGAAAATTCTGATCAAATCGGATGTTTCTTGGTCTCATGAAATTTATTTTATCCTCGATTTTATCTTTGTTTAACTGTGCATTTTTATTTATGGATTAGTTGGGAAATGATTGTTAATAATTTGCGAGACAATTTGCGTATCATAAAAATGTAAATTTGACAATAAGTGGTATTTTTAAAAATTAATGTATGTGTAATGAAGATGAATTTAAATTTTGTTGAAGATGCTTTCTACTTTTTAAAATTTCTTTTACCATCACTTATTTTACCCATCACTTATTTGCCATTTTCAAAATACCATATTCCACTTCACAGTTTTCATGTTAAAGTACAAACTTTCAATTTCCCCCTTTGGGGTCGCTTTTAAAAATGCGTGAAATTTAAGGGGTGAAGGAGGTCTTGTAAATTCTTACGGGATGTGTTAATTTACAAATTTTAGGCATGTAAAAAATCTTACATGGAGTAGAGGGGTTCAAAATGTCGGAAAAATGTATGGACGACCCCTTTACATTTACAAAATTCCTTATCAACTATATCTACTGGAGAGCATACACACCGTAAACTTTGAACCATCTTCAACTGCCTTCAATAATCTTGCAATACATTAAATTAATTTGCATTATTCAGAATAATCTTAAATAACATAAATCGCTTTGAATTATCTTGAATTACATTAAATTGTTTTGAATCACTTTTAATTATCTTGAATTAACTTATTGAATTATACTAAATTAATTTGAATTTTCCTAAATTACATTGAATTACATTAAATTATCTTGAAAAACTTTCAATCACTTTCCATTTTCTTGAATTTTATTAAATTTCCTAGAACTAAAAGTAAGTATCTTCAATTAATCTGAATAATCCTAATTTATATGAATTGCTTTTAATTATCCTGAACTACCCTCAACTAACTGAAATGAACTTGAATGACCTTGAATTAATTTGAATAATCTTGAATTACCTTGAATTATATTGAATTTCCTTGAAATACATTGACTTACTTTAAAATTTTTTGAATTATCCTAAATGTTGTGACTTGCTTTCAATTATCCTGAGTTACGTGAAATTATCTGAAATTACCTTGAAGTACCTTGAATTAATTTGAATTATCCTAAAATATCTTGAATTTTGTTAAGTTGCTTTGAATTAAAACTATCTTGAATTATTCGAAATTATCCTAAATTATATGTATTGCTTATTCAATTATCTAGAATTACATGGAATTATTTGAAATTATCTGAAATTACCTTGAATAATCTTAAATTAATTTGAATTATCCTGAATTACCTGGAATTATCTGACACTACGCTGAAATATCACAAATTAAACATTATTATCTTGAATTACTCGGAATTATATTGAATTATCTTGAATTATCTTGAATTATCCTGAGTTACCTTGAATTATCTTGAATTACAATTATATTGAATTATCTTGAAATATATTGAATCACCTTGAAATATGTTGAATTATCTTGAATTCCCTTGAATAACTTTCAGTTATCTTGAATTTTATTAATAATTTAAAGTATTTTGAATTATATTCTGAATTATCATAAATTATACGAATTTCTTCCGATAACAGGGAATTATAATTGTAATTATCTGAAATTGTCTTGAATTACCTTGAATTTATTTCAATTATTTAAAATTATTATCTATGATTATCTTGAATTACACAAAATGCATTGAATTTTCATGAATTACATTAAATTGCTATGATTTATATATAATAAATTATTAACCATGATTTATTTTAATTATCTTGATCTAATTTAAAGCATTTTGTATTATTTTGAATTATCTAATTATCTTAAATTATATGATTCACATTACATTATTTTGAATTAATTTCAATTGTCTTGAATTACATTCAATTACTTTCAATTACCTTGGTTTAATTTGAGTTATTTTGAATAACTTTTAATTACCTTGTATTATTATCTTGAATTAATTTAAACTATCCTTAATTACTTTGAATTAATTTTAATTACCTAGTATTATTCTGAATTATTTTGAATCACTTTCTATCATTTTGAATTACCTTGAAATACCGCGAATTAATTTAAATTATACCGAATAACCTTAACTTAAAATGGATTATCTTTAATTATTCTTAATCATCTTGAATTATATAACTTGTTTGGAATTAATATATATCCTTAATTAATAAAATATCTATTTATTCTGCATTAAAGTGTTACTTGAGTTTGTATTAGGTTTTGGGATCGAATTCCTTGCGTAAAGTTGAGAATGTTTTTTAATCAGTCCTAAGGTATAAAAACATCTATGCAAATAATTCAAATAGCAATTAATAAATTTGGAAATATTAAACTTTACTTTTCTCTTCTATACAAAATATGTATAAATGTTGAAGTGGAATGTTCCTGGAATATTCAAATATCGTTCCAAATATCGGACATTTTCATATTCCTAGAGCATGGACGGAATATTCCAAATGAATATTCTCAATGTTCAGTGGAATATTCGCGGAATGTAAATAGAATTTTCCGTGCCTTTTGGGTTGTATTGAATTATTCCTAATTTTCTTGAACTGTATGAATTACTTTTAATTATCTTGAGTTAACTTGAATTACACTTTCTATTATCTCGAATTTTATTGAATTTTATTGAATTATGTACTTGGAATTACTTTGAATTACTTTGAATTACTTTGAATTACTTTGAATTACTTTGAATTACTTTGAAGTGTCTTAAATTATTCTGAATGATCTTTAATTATTGCTTCGAAATTACTTAGAAATTACCTAGATTTATCTTAAATTATCTTGAATTACTTTCAATGTTCTTGAATTACATTGAGTTACCTTTAATTATCTTGAATTATTTTGAATCATTTTCAATTATCTTTTATTATTTTGAATTACCTTGAAATACCATGAATTATCACTGAGAAAATGGGTCGGTTGAAAGGAACCGAAACACTGCTAATATAGCACCTGCAAACTTCTGTTGATTAAATTTAGCCGAATAATACGTTTACATAATATAATAGTTGTTTATAAGTAACCGTTTTACTCGGTTAAATTCAGCAACTAAGTTTGCGGGTACTATATTATACCAGAATCATTTTCTCAGTGTACTTTGAATTTTCTTGAATTAGCCTGAATTATCTTGAAGCGTGTATGTATAATCCTGAATTATATCCTGAATTATTGTTGCACATTACTATGTGAACTTTTGAAGTAGGTGTTGAGTTTGATAAACAAATGTATATTCATTTATTTACACTGAAAAAACTAAAGTGATTACTAATAGCATTTAACCAATTATTTGGTAAATATAACCCAAGAAAACTAGTAATCCTTCCTGCCAACCATTTACATGGTGAATAGTACCATTTATTTTTTTCAGTGTATTTCCAAGTATGAATGAACCAAATATAAATAATTCGATAGTAAAAAGTCAGTCATTGAAATAATGTAGCCAGTACTGAATGTAGCTAATTTTTACTATTTCGTTATTATTACTAGTTACTATTTACTAGTTCCTTATAATATGGTCTCTAACAATATTTTGATTTTAATAATTGACACTTAAAATTAACCACTCGAATAATGCTGATGAAATATGCAGCATGTTAATAGATATTCCATGTGCTTAAATAATGAGGTTTTTGGCATTTGTTATGACACAGTCTTTTGAAATGATTTGAATAATAAACAACTGATCTATGTAAATCCGTTTGTTCGTGTGACCAAATGGAAAACCTGTTAGCAAACATTTTCATGCGACATCCGCATTATATAACAGCAGCACGCAAAGCAGGGAATTTGGCATTATTTTCTCCAACAAACGAGAGAGTGTGTATTTATATTTGCAAGCTCGCGATTCGCTTCAATAGAAATATAGCAGTACACACAACATACAAGTATTTTGCTACCCCTACATTATATTGCCTAACTGGCTCGTCATCCGGGCGAATCGATGCATGCGATTTGCAATCTGCACTAGTGCAAGTGTGTATACGTAAACGCCACAGATCTCTTTTCATGCACTCGTACACACACATAAACACACACACATGTAAATACATTTATGTATATACCATTGCTATACTGTGGTTGCAATATTTTATCAATTTTAAAGCCCACGCTGGATCCATTATCGGCTTCGTGCTAATGCACACTACACTCGCAACAGGATCATCCCTGAATTTCAATTCACAACAATATATCCGCACTAGTGAGTTTGCATCTTTGATTTATTATTCCAGTTTGCAATGATGCTTGCAAAAAATACATTCATTTGTCTTAAGCGAAAATGTCTATATGTCAGAAGGAAGTAGAAAATTCTATTAGTACATTCTTTATATAATTAGTACATCTCGAGCCGGAATTTAAAGCCTACTTTGAGGATAGTGCTACTAATTAAACCTACATTACATTCGGGTGCAAGAAGCTTACGAATGTTTAGCAATTTTGGTAATCGAGGGGTCGTCAACTCCTAATTAGGCCTGTACGAAGAATATATTCTCAAAGAATATCATGGGAATATTTGAGAATACTTGGGAATACTTAGGAATACAGAATATTCAAAATATAATAAAATGTTCGAAAATATCATTGAATAATTGCTGTAAGAATAAGTTTTTAATATAAAAATAAACTAGAATTTTGTGCTTTGTGGCAGATTTAGAAGAGAGTATAGACAAGAAATTATCAGTCTTTGTGAAAGATGCATTAAAAATTATTAAGCCGAAATATAGAAAATATTTTTAAAATATTTAGTTTATTAGAAAGTACTCCAGAATATCTAAGAATATTGAAGA
>WNHD01006606.1:3012-18334 GCA_011057455.1 Ganaspis sp. Gsp50 | reverse complement strand
CTTTTTCCCTCAACTTTTGAACAATATTAACGAAAAAAATGTTTTTTGAATTTTTTATAGAAATTTATTAATTTTTTATAAACAATTTAAGTTTTTCTTTTTCAAATCAGCGCATATACGCTGAGAATCAGCGGATTTTTAGGTTATGTTTCACTGAAACATCAGTGCATGTACGCTGATTTGAATAAGTGGCTCACTTATCGCTGATAATCAACGGAATTCCGCTGATTCAGATTTAGAGAGTACACCTGGAAATGTTAGAAACGCTTTGCAAAAGGTTTCAGAGTGGGCCTTATATGTTTAATGTGTTAAAATTAATTTTTAAACTGCGGGCACACGCAGCACTGTAGGAAAAATTCAAAAAGTAGGTTTCGAATTTAATTTTAGATTAAAATTTTAAACCAATTTTAATTTTTTCAAAGAAATAATTCATAAATATATTTTTCAGAGATGTTTCATAAACAATTTTTGAATTTTTCCCACAGTGCTGCGTGTACCCGAAGTTTAAAAATTAATTTTAACACATTTAACATACAAGGCCCACTCTGAAATCTTTTGCAAAGCGTTTAATTCCCAGGTGTATAATAAAAAAAAATAACGAAAATTAAAAATGCCCAAATTGAGAAAAGCTTAAATTGTTTATAAAAAATTAATAAATTTATATAAAAAATTCGAAAATTTGAAATTTTTTTAGTAAAATGCTAATATTTCCTAAAATAAAACCGACAAAGTGGGCCCTTTTCATGCAGACGTATATACACATATAATGAAGTCGAAAAAGATTATAGTTTTTTTAATTTTTATATTTTATTGTATTTATGTTTTATGGTTTTTATATAATATGGCCTTTATATTTTATAGTTTTTATATTATACGGTCTTTATATTTTATGATTTCTACACCCCTTGCAGGAATCGCTATATTTTGTCCCTATAATACTGATCGGGATCCAATCGGGATCTCCTGATCCGGATCCGTTAGGGATAATATTTGGACCCCGACCAGAATCAGATTAGGATAATAACACACTGCCATCTAGTAGTCATTTGTGCATGTACTTAGTAAAAAAAAGTATTCAGAGAAAATGTTGCCCACGCGCCTCATGTTTTAATAGTGATAATAATTATTTGAGATTGAGGACATTTAATTTATTTCTATAATATTAATATTACTCTACGTGCACGAAAATTAAATAAAGGAAATATGTAAGTAAAGTTAAAACTGTAGTAACAATGATTCAAGCGTTAAATGTCAATTGAGATCAAAATATAACCTAAAATTTATTTCTTTATATACTTATTTATTTTTATTTTTCATGTAACTCCATACAAAAATTATTCTCGCGTTATATGTCTCTTAAAATTCCTGTAACGTGTTTACTGGACAAAACGCGAAGATTGCTTATTTTAACCTCAAAAAGCAAATTTTGTTTTTTTTTAATTTTTCAGGAGATAGTTTAAAAGTTTTTGACACTTCAAAAATTCGAAATCTTGATGTTTTATCGATAAATGTTTATTCACGTTGATTTATTAGAAATTCCGTTTCAATTTCAATTCAAATATATTGCCATTTCATTTAACCTCCCTAAAAATAGTGTACGAGTTCAAACAGACAAAACGACAAGAGACAGTCGAGTTTTTAGTTGTATTATAAAATGAGAATGCTTTTTTGCATAAAGATACCGAAATGTAAATTAAATAAATTTATTTTAATAATATTTTAAGTAATAATTAATTATATTGTTTACAAAAATGTTAATTTGTCATTAAATAATGATAGACTGCTTTTTAGAGATAATGTTTATTAATATTTTGCATTTAAATATATTATAGAATTTATAGTTTGTCCAATTTGTCTTTATTATTTAAGTAATACAGTTTTTATTTCCTATATTTGATATATTTACTGAGTTTGATTTTAAACCACAATTATTGTTCTATAATAATAATTATAAAAGAGTGACACTAGCCAGGAACAGATCAGGCACCGATAGGTAATCCCCATCTAGATTCTCAGATCCCGACTAGTCACTGTGTTTCATCCGCATCTGGGGCCCAGTCGGGATATCCTGACTGGAATCCATTTTGGACCAGTCGCGCCCCGATCGGGGCCATGTTTCAATTTCTGCACGGAACCATACACGGAGAAAAATAGCAATTGAAATTCACTTAACACTTAAGTAAAATATACCTAACAACTTAATATATACGAGTTAGGTAAAAAGTACTTAAGTACTTAAGTGAAATATACTTAAAAAGTTAAGTAAATTTTACCTAACTATTTTACCTACCTATTTGAGTAAATAAGGTATTGCTAAATATATTGTTTAACATTTTAGGTATATTTTACTTGAGAACTTAGGTAAAAATTACTTAAGTAGGTATAGATTTTACTTAGCTATTTTAGGTAAACTTTTCTTGTGGTTTTTCTCCGGGTATGGTCTTTTTATTTTAGAGTTTCTATACTTTTCATTCCTATAATTTACATTTTTCTATTAAAATGTTGTTAATTTTGTTTCTTTGTTTTTACGTGTTAGAAAGTGCAAAAAATAAAAAAGTAAGGAAATCTGTGACACATTTTGATGCCAAAGGGCCATAAAATATTGTAGTACTAATAATAATTAAGCTAATGGTTGATTCTACAAGAATCGGATTAATATTGCGTAATTATTTGTTACTGATTTGGCACCTTTAAGGATCTCGGCAATTACGCAGAACCAGTTGACTTAACGAGCAGATGACGAGATGCGTATCTTTTCACTGGACCAACTCAGAGGCCATAAACGTTGAGCCCATATATACTTTGTTTATGACGGTGATATCCGCAGTTTGCCGTCCAAGACCATAAATTCGACGGCAGTTAGTCCTCTTGGTATAGGCGTTCATCCCTGTCCGACCCCTGACCGAGAGTCGCGAAACCCACCAGCAAAGTGAATAAAGTGAATACCATGATTCTTCTTTAGCATCACCCATACCTCACCAGACATTTTTATTCGAAGCGGAGGCTGTCGAATAACAACAACTGCGTCTTCAAAATTCTCAACCCTTGTAGTTAGCATCACAATAAGAGAAATTTCTTCAGCAGAAATAAAGTTTTTCATGTTTTCGTCGTTCCAAGTAATAGGAAGAATTTTATTATGGTGTAAGGTCCCCTGTGTCTGCATTCAAAAGAATATAAAAATTCTGACCAAGGTCTCTTCCGTACGAGGCAAATTCAAGTAAAAGAAATGCCTTGTAGAAGCTCTCAGCTTTACAGTATAAACTTGGGTAATTTTATAGTTCGATAATAAACTTCACTCCAAGGAAACATGCATGGCTTGCTTTATTTTCTTTCATTTCATTCTCGGTAAAGAGAAAAGTGAGTCATTAATTCCAATTAGTATAGCATTTACACTAATTATTCAAAGGTTATTATCTGATTTTGTGTTACACTTTTTAAGCTTTAGTTCGTGTCATTTTTTATTCCATGTTGTTTAGACTTTTTTATTACTTAATTTCATTTTTGAATTCGATTCAGTAACATTTTTATAATTGTAAAAAAACCTTTTAGATCGGTGGTACTTTTTGCAAAATAAATGACGATTATTCTAGCTTGTTAAATTTATTTTTAAATGACAAAATTTCGAATAAATTTTTAAATGAGAACGCTTCGCACTCATTTTTTAAATGAAAACGTTTTGAAACAATTTTTTAAATGAAGAAATTCTATAAAATCATTTCTTAAGGTAGTTCTCGTGCTATTATACTACAAAAAATCGATTTTCTTACGACATGCAAAATCGAAAATTTGAAGCTCAATATCTCTATTTTCCTACGTCAAAAGGTTCTCAAATTTTTGCCACCAAAAAAGCATACATAAATTAACATTTTCTCAAAATTTGGAGAGTTTCGTAAAAAAATCGATTTTTTGTAGTATAATGGCACGAGAACTACCTTAAATGAAAACGTTTCGAAACAATTTTGTTACTACTGTTTTGTTACTCTTTCTTCTTGTTAATTAAAAATGCAATAAAAGGTAATAAATTTCTTTAAATTGAATATTCATTGTGTACAAGAATAATATACATATTAGAAATGTAATAAAATTATTTAATCCACGAAATTCTAAACTATGATTTTCTATTAGTTTTTTCAAATATTTTAAACTCTTTATTAGTTCAAAAACTGGTTGATTGTTAAATAAAAAATACGTTTTATTCATTTTAACGAATTCCAAACTAATTTAGTTAACTCCTCTATTTTCTGCTTCAGTTAAAAAAGTTTTTCCGAATAGAAACGACTCTCAATAAAAAAATAGCTATTGCAATTATACCTGTATTTTTATGGTTATTTTTAAATGAAAGAAGCTTTTTATACCAATAAAAACTTTCACAATGGAAATCGACTTTTTAAGATATCTGAACTCATCGGAACGATCTATAATAATCTATAATAAAAAAGCCAAATTTTCTATATTGTTACCGAACGTTGTATTTAAAAGTTAAAATTATTTTGTAAAAGAAAATGTTATTTCTTTATTATCATCGATTGATGTTTATTACTTTATTCAATATTTTGTCCATCTTATTTCTTATTTTCGAAGATCTTACTGATCATATTTCTTATTTTCGATCCGATTTTTTATTTATATTTCCTATTTCATTTATCATATTTCTTATTTTATTGAACATATTTCATATTTGTTTTCTTTACATCATATTTATTATTTTATTTATTTTATTAATTATTTAATTCATCATATTTGTTATTTTACTTACCTTATTTCCTTCTTCATTTTATTTCTTTCTTCATTTTATTTCTTTCTTCATTTATTTTGTTCTTATATCTTATTTATCTTATTTATCTTACTTTTTTTAAATTTAATTTTATACTTTACTTTAACTTCTTTTATTTATCTTGTACTTGTCTTGCACATTATTTTATTTTTTATTTTTATATATTATTATTACTTATCCACTATATATGTCATCGAGTAAAGATATAAAATTTTCCAATATATTTTTAAACATAAAATTAAATTTGTATAAGTGAATGGAAAAGATGCAAGAAGCGATGCTCGTAAATAACAAATAAGGAGGAGGATTATGCTTCGAGGAGGTGATCAATGAAAAAAATGATTGAAGATAAATAATAATAAAGTGTATTAAAAATCGTATACAATTTTGATTCTCGAACGTGGTCGACGAACAATTACTTGTAAGGCTATGGCAACATAAATTATTATTACAAAAAGACGACTGACTTTGGAACACCAGGCAGTCTTGAGACCATCGATCAACCTCGCGAAAAAACGTAAAAGCGAGACGAGGGAAAGCTCCAGCAAAAAGAAACATGCGATACCTTCATACTTAGATTACATTAATTAAAAAAAAATCAGAGGCATAGACAACGTAAACAGCAAAAATAAATCTGATAAATTCATCAAGAAGATAAATTTGCCTCGTATCCAATTTTCTCTCTTTGAATCAAAAGCAAAATTATTGAACTAAATAAACAATTATCGATTAACTAACAATCGATTCATCAATCACTGATCAATGAACAAATTGACTCTCAGTCTCTATAAAAAAGTGTAGTCTTCTTTATGATCTTCAATGTTGTAGATTAACTCAAAAGATCGATAGATCATTCCAAATTGACAAAAAGTTAAGTACTGAAGCGAAATGAAGAACGTAAAATTTGAATAAGTAACTTTAAAGAGTGAAATTCACGCAATGATTTATAGACATGTTCGTGTATTCTCCATTTTATTGACAATCATGGTGACAAAAAATTATTTCGCAAATACACTGTTGTAAACTTTTCCCTCGTTTCTCGAAGTTGCGTCATTCCGCTTATTCTCATTAGAATTTAATTACCGTGTACTCCTTAATTTAAATGCGCGGAACGATTCGATGCACTTCACGTCATACGTCAAGTTTCTCGTTACTTTCATTGCAATGTAACATTGACCGATCGCTCGTTACTGTTCTTCTTTTACGTGATATGTGAAACTAACTCTTTACTCTTGCTACCTTAAATTTTATGTGTACGTCTGTTTGGCAGAGGGACCGTCTCCAAAGTACGAGACGGCTTATGTTTAAGTTGCTTGAGGCAGTTTTCGTTTTGTTCGAGTCTTTTGACAATTTCTCTCGCCTGTGTACATTGTACAGTGCACCTCGAAACAGAACAGCGCGCTCTCTTCAAAATACCCTTTTCTTCACATCAATCTTTTTTATTTTTCGAAAAAGTTCATGAGTTCTGATCGGAATTTGGAAAGTTCGTAGACGCGCCTACTAATCTTCTATTTTCGCACATTTATTCATATATAATATATATAATATATTTATATATTTATCTATAATATATAATTATGTATCTTTAACCGCGTTGTTTAAGAATCTACTTCAAGTCGCATCCAGATCATTAAACATGGACAATAAAAAAGGCAAATAAAAAATAAACAACAACAAAATTTCCCGAGAAACTAAATCCTTGATTTGATTTCTCCTCCAGCGTTTGCGAGAAACTTTTCCTCGACCCAGACACGATCTTGTGAACTTGGACACGCAAGTTTAATCCCTTTACAAACGTAATTTACTTGGTTTCTTTTGTCGCGACGAATGTAAAGAACTCTTAACAGCAAAGTACAACGACATTAAAAATCATGTCTGGTTTCTAGGGCCAAGTCTACACAATGAAAGGACGACACATTTTATCTTCTAAACAGTAGAAAAGGTTTCGACTGACTATCCTTTATAAATGTATATCAAATTTTTGTCTGACGCGTTCCTCTCTGTACACTCTTTGGACGCTTCCGCTCGTGACAAGATTTTCGAGATCTTTCAATTGTCATGTGATTTTGCCACGATCGCGCAGGACACATCTTTGTACACACTACAATCTACAATATAACCGAACTTTATATTATTTATTTACAATGAATCAGAGGCTCAATATTTACAGTAGTTTTCCTCTTTACATAACTAGCCTATACACCCTCGCACGGATCAAGTTCGCAAGCTCTTTTCGACCAAACTCAGATTTCACTTTTTTATTTCTACAAAGATTTCTAAAAATCTAAATTCTATTGGAAATCTGTCTTTCGAAAACAGCCTGCGATGAGCGGTTCATCCGAATCTTTATACCGATCGCTAAAACTAGATAAATAGAAAGTTTCTCCTGCAGAGGCAGTTTTTTGACAATTCAGTTCTCTGTCGCTTCAATCGAATAAATAAATGAAGAAGATAATTGCAGCACAATTTTTTTTTGCTTTTTCACTCTGTGATTTTTTCTCTTGTTCTTTTCCTTTTTTTCAATGTTTACTTTTTTTCAATGTTTACATCTTTTCAATGTTTACTTCTTTTCAATTTTTCTTCTTTTCTCTGTTTGCTTCTTTTTTCGTTTACTTCTTTTTTCGTTTACTTTTTTTTATGTTCTTCATTTACTTATTCACTTATTTACTTATTTACTTACTTTTTGCATTTTAAACACAAGGTAACAAATTTCCAAGAATATTTCGCATTGATTGGGCGACAGTTGTAAATTGGTATTTAAAGACTGTATTTTCTGGTGGCCGACTCTGCAGAGAGTGACATGGAGACAAGACAATACACATTAGACGGACAAGCGGACCGCGCGGTGTCCGAAGGAGTGCAGAGAGACTATGTAGAGTAAAAGAGAGACAGAGAAGGATTTTCACGCGTTCATACTCCCACACATTCAAAATTACAAGAACACATTCACTCATACTAAATCACAATCACACGCGCGATTTGGAGAACTCTCGAGCTTATAACTCTCTCGTATTCCTTGAATACACGTCCGCCTTCGACTACACTCTCAAAGGTCATTCGGTTCAGAGAGAATCGTATTTCTATCGACTCTTCGTTAACGATTTGAAATTGCCGCCACTCGAGAGACTCCGTGCTTTTTCACGCGCTTTACAATACGTATATCGGGTACAAGACGCTTCAACCAAGTCCGAGACACCACGAACTGTTTGATGAGTCTTCAGAAGAACTTCCCAACTCTGGAGATGTGCGTTTCGATTTTTTCGACGTCTGCCAATTTCTGTCGCAACTCGCTTGAAAAGCTCCTTTCCCAGGCTCAAGGTCTAAATCTATTAATTGATGATCAGGTCTTAGCAACACAATTCGTCGAGAGAGCCATTATCTCTTCAGCTGTAAATTCGTGAAGCAATTTAGGCACTACGACAGCGTTATTCAGCCAAATGGAATTCTGCAAATTGGGACTTTATAGGATCGTTTAAATCGAGGTTTTATGGGTGATTTATGAACGGATGAAAATTTAAGAGTTTGGAATTTCTGGGTGGATTTTGAAAATTGTAGTTGAAGCTTACAATCTGGGTTTCGAACTTTGTATAGTTGAGTTTCAAAGCTGGTGAATTCAGCAACAATGCAGTTGAAGTTTAAGATTTTAGGGTTCAATTTAAAAACGTATATGTTACAACTTCAACTATAGTTGATTTCAACTTCGACTATAGTTGAAGTTTAATATTTGCTGTTTAGATTCAAAAACGTCGTAATTGAACTCTAAAATTTGCTGGTTCGATTCAGGAACGTTTTTGAAGTGTAAAATTTGCTACTTCAATTGAAAAACGTTGTGGATGAAGTTCAAAATTTTTTGTTTGAATTCAGAAAAGTAGTTGAAGTATAACAATTGCTGCTTCAATGAAGAAAAGTTGTTGAAGTTTAGAATTTGCTCGCCTAATTCAAAACGTTGTAGTTAAATTGAAGCATAATTGTTAACAGTTTGTTGGTTCCATTCAGAAAAGTATTTAGTTGAAGTTCAAAATTTGCTGGTTCAAGTCATAAACTTTGTATTTGAAGTCTTAACATTTGCTGATTTAATTCAAAAGTGTGGTTGAAGTTTAAAATTTACTGATTCAATTCAAAAGTATCGTTGAAGACTAAAATTTGCTGATTTAATTTACAAGTGTAGTTGAAGTTTAAAAACTGGTTCCTTTCAAGAAAGTAGTTGAAACTTTTAATTTGCTAGTCCAATTCAAAAACGTTGTAAATTGAAGTTCGAAATTTGTTGATCCGATTCAAAAACTTTGTAGTTGATGTTCAAAATTTGCTGGTTAATTCACAATCGTTGTAGTTGATGTTCAAAATTTGCTGGTTAATTCAAAATCGCTGTAGTTGAAGTCTAAAATTTGCTGATTCAATTCAGAAGTGTAGTTGAAATTTAAAAATTGCTGATTCAACTCAAAAAAGTAATTGAAATTTTAAATTTACTGGTCCAACTCAAAAACGTTGTAGTTGAAGTTCAAAATTTTTTGGTCCAATTCAAAACGTTGTAGTTGATGTTCAAAATTTCCTGAAATTCAATTCACAAGTGAAGTTGAAGTTTAGAGATTGCTGGTTCAATTCAGAAAAGTAGTTGAAGTTTAAATTACTGGTCTAATTTGAAAATGTTAGGGTTGAAGTTCAAAATTTGCTGGTTCAATTCAAAACCGTTGTAGCTGAATTATAAATTGTTCTGGTTCAATTCAAAATCATAGTTGTTTAAAATTTACCGGTTTAACTTTGAAGGTTGTTGTTAAAGTTTGAAACGTGCTGATTACATTTCCAAGTTTGCAGTTGAAATTGAAACAAGTTGAAGTTCGAATTTCATCAAGATGATTGAAATTCAAGACTAAATTAATAATACAAATTAACAATACAAATTAACAATTAAAAATGAAATCCAACTTGTTCGGGTTGCGAATTCCTTGCTAGAATTAGCGAATACTTTTTCTCTCCAACATTGCTAGACTTATTTCGTAGTTCTACATTTTTCATATCTAGACGTCTGTCAGCTTCACTTTCCACCCAGAAACATTAGCAGAATTAATTAAATTAAACAATACTAGAATTATTTAGAGTACTAAATTTTCCAGATCTAGACTCCGCAATCTTCCAGCCAAAAGAAATTTTGAACAAAAAGGGCAAATGTTTACTAAACACGATTAAATTTCATTAATTAAATGAATCATTTAATGAATTTTAATCGAGTCTAGTAAACCTTTGCTCTTTTTGATTTTGAAATTTAATCGAGTTTAATAAATAATGATGATAACGTTAAATAAAATTCCAAAAGACGAGTCCCAATGGAGAATGATGGTGACAAGTATTTTACTGGTTCAGCCTCAGGATAATGGGTCTTCCGGTTCTATTTACAGAGAGTTGTTTGGAGAAGGAACTTTGCAAATCCCTTGTCGGGTTGTTGAGAAGGTGGAAGCCAGAAGCGCAGATTCCCTACACCTCTGTAGCCTGAGTATAAGACGGAGCTAGTCCATGAGCAGGTGTGAGGGGTCCTGTCGAGGCAAGTGATCTCCTGGAGTAAATGGTTGCTGCCGAATGTGGCGTGTGCGGTGCGGTGTGCGGAGTATGCCTTCGGGAGGCCGACGCGAAGGGCTAAATGGGCCCGTAGTTGCTCAAAGCAGAAGGTCTTTCTTGTTGCTGCGATTCACAGCCTGCGGTGCTCATGTCCCCTCCCGCCGACTGGTGACGTCATACGTGTGAGAGTGGCTGTTGCTTGAAGACATGATGATGAAGGTGATGTTGCGAGGCGCTTGCAACACTCCCCGGCGGTAAGAGAGCACTTCCAGGACCTGGAGGAGGCGGATAGTGCGGAGCTGATGAACGTCCTACGATTCCCTTCACACCAGAGACATTTCCGAGTCCACTCACACCTGTCACGCCACTGATTCCACCTGCCCCGCCTGCAACCCCATCACCAAACACCCTCCGCCATCTTCTTCGCCACGAGTCCAAAGTTTTACCACTCCAGATCCACACCCCGGAAGTGATACCCACCGCCAGAGCCATGAAGTACTTGAGCATCAGAATGGAGTACATGGGCCTTGTTCGAGGTCGACAAGGACAAGCCAATGTTTCCAACCATTCGCTCCTCATCGTTGACTCGTAGAGATGACAAGCGAGGACAGCACTCGCTGGGACAGTGTACAATACCGAGAAGACACCGATCCGGATCATCAGCTTTTCCAGTTTGTTAGCCTTAGCTCCCGGTTGTCTCTTGATTACTGATCGGATCCTGAAGAGACTCACGAATCCTGCGAGCAGGAAGCTCGTTCCCAGGAGAAGGTAGACTAGAAGTGGAGCTAGGATGAAGGTCCGTACTCCTTCTGGGGCGACTGTGCAGACGCCAGCAATCGGATCTCCAGCCACTCCTCCTGCGAGAAGGGCCCAAACTGTCTGAGCAGTGGGTGCCAGCCAAGCAGCCAAGTGGAAGTACTGAGAGTAGGAAGCTATAGCTTCATTTCCCCATTTAAGTCCCGCTGCCAGGAACCAGGTGAAGGCGAGGATGACCCACCAGACGGAAGAAGCCATGCCGAAGAAATAGATCATCAGGAAGACCATGACGCACATTCCGGGACCTTGGGCTCCTGTGCGTAGAATCTGTCCATCGCAGGCGATTTCCTCGTGTCCTAGGTAGCTCCTAGTGAGGTACCCCAGGGAGACTATGAAGTAGCAGGCTGAGAGAAAGACAATCGGCCTCTCGGGGTACTTGAAGCGATGCGTGTCAATGAGAAAAGTGGTTATGGTGGTGAGGGTGCTTGCTGCGCAAAGGCCGCTCCAGACAGCCAGCCACACGGCTGCGAATCCTCTTTCCTCCGTCGTGAGGAATGCTCCGTGGCAAGGAATGTAGCAGTCCGGCACTCCGGCAATCTCTTGGTGTTGGGCGGGGACGAGACCCGACCAGGGAATTTTCGCGGCGGTGGCTCCTGTTCCATGGAATGCAGGGCTTGCTCCCCCTGCCCCCGGGATTATGTGAACGAGTGGGGCTCTGCATCTGCAGGCGCACTCTCTTCCCCTTTCCCCCGGGGGATTTTGACAGTTTTTTTGGTTTTTCCCAGGTTTGCACTTGGGTGATTGAGTGGTCTTGGAAGGCCTCGTTGGCCTTGGAGGAGCTGCTGCTGGAACGGGAGGCTGACTGGCTGATCCTCCCTGATCAGAAGTACTGGTTCGATTGTCCTGGTCCATGCACAGATTGTCCGGATCTCCCTGCATCGGTAGCCTTTCACAGGCCATTCTCTCCGGCCATGAGAATCCGTATTGTTGCATCAGCGGAGCACATCCGGTTCTCGCTCGTTCGCAAACACTTCTACAAGCTGGCAGAGGTTTATTGTACTCTGGTAGACAAATAGGGGTGTACATGGAGCAGAGGAAAAACTTCAAATCCGGTGAACATTTGATTTCTACGAGAGGCCAGAATTGATGGACCTCTAGACCCGCTTCCTCTTGGGTGTCATGATTCAATTCATTCGGCATGGCCGTGAAATTGTAACCGATTCCTCTGCACATTGGAATGGTGATTTCTTCGCATCTGCCGGCTCCGTGATTTGGTCCACTTGCAGGGTGACCACTGATCATTGAGTGACTATTTCCTCCTACGGCTGCTCCCAAGCTTCCCGAATTGGTACCAGTTCCAGGAATTATTCCTACGACAGATGACGATGAAGAGGACGACGAGGAAGACTGGGGTGATATGACTCCTGGGATGAGGTCTAGTTCGTTGTTTACTGGACCCACGGCTGACTCCGATCGGGTGATCGGAAGTAGCAAAATTAAGAATAGATAAGATAAGTCTGCCATTGTCCTAGGGAAAAGCACTGGTCCTTTCATTCGTCGACTGAGTCCCATTTTGGAAGAAACTTAAGTTCTCGGCTGTCGCATCACGCCTGCCTGCAATTAGAAAAGAATGCTTTTAGTTTCTTTGAAAACGAGTAATGGAAAATGTAATAAAATTATGTAAACATGGGTGTTTTTTTAATACAATAAATTAGTATTTTGGATTATGATAATAATAAAGGTAGCGTTAATGGTAAATGACCAAAAAAGGACAACGTCACTCATGTGCTCTGAAGAGGAGGTTGAATCGACCTCGAAACGTCAGATGGTAAATAAATAAAAATTGTTTACCAAAAATTCGTTGTCCTTTTTTGGTAATTTACCATTAACGCTACTAATTTATGAAGGACGTTAAAGATTATTTTTGATAATAAAGGTGTTGATAATTCAAAGACTTTGATCAAGTATCATTGATGATACTGATGATTTTGATCAATCATCACTGCTGATGCTTTCGAACAACTATCAGTGCTGATGATTTTGATCAACTGTCAGAGCTGATGATTTAAAGATCAGTACAGATGATTTAATAATTTCTATCAACCATAAAAGTGGATGATTAATTATTTCAAATGATTGCAATCAATAAGTTTTGATCGCAACTGATTTTAAGCAGTAAGTTTCAATGGCAACTGATTTCAATCAAAACATTTCGATGGCAATTGATTTTGATCATTTAATTTTGATGGCAACTGATTTTCATCAATAAGTTTGCATATCAACTGATTTTAATCAATAAGTTTTGCCCAGATGGAACAGTTTCAAGGAAAAGATTCCAACTAAAAATAAAGGTCAGTTTGCATATGCTTTTCTAAAAGCGAAACTATCGTCACCCAGTGGGAAATTTGACGATACTCAAGCTTGGCCCAGGCTTGAGCTAATGTTGGGCCAATATTAGCCAAGATTGGTCCAAGCTTGCGCCAATGGTGATTCCCCACTGGTCAGAATCGTCTCTGATGGTTTTTTTTCAAATGGGTGAAGACAACTGATTTTATTCACTATAAGCTTCCATAGCAACTAATTTTAATCAATAAGTTTTTATGGAAACTGTTTTAATCAATAAGTTTTCATGGAAAATGATTTTAATCAATAAGTTGTGTTGGTAATTAATTTTAATTAACGACTAATGATAGTAATTGATTTCAATCAATAGACGTTAACAGCAACTGATCACAATCAATAAAAACAATTATCCATAATCTCTCATCACTAATCGATGGTTGAATCCTATTCTATTAGGTATTAAATATAACCTTTAGGTAATATAATTTTTTCAAGATTTTAAGCTTTATAAGCTTTTCAACTATTTAATTAAGTCTTACTATTTGACTAAATTTTACTGCTTGATTAAATTTCAATACATGATTGGATTGGATTGCTTGATTAAATTTTACTTCTTGATTAAATTTTACTGCTTGATTAAATTTTATTGCTTGATTAAATTTTATTGCTTGATCAAGTTTAGCTGTTTGATTATCTTTAGGAATTTTACTTATTTTTGCTCACAAATTAAATTTTCTGCTAGACTACAGATTGATCCTAATGCAGTAACTTGAAACAGTATCAAATTTGTCTTCGAAAGATCGATAACTATTGGTTTAAACAGGAGATAGCTTTCATTATTTCAATTACAATTTTCACAACCTATTTTATCCTTTCATGTGTTCCATTATTTTTCATTCTACGTCTTTATATTGTAACCTATTTTCTTCAAAAATTATATATTTCCTTTTTTTCATTCAAGTCTTTTATTGGTAATCTTTTTAATTTTAATTCACTGCAATTTTATATTTTTTATATTATTTAATAGGTATATTTTATTTCATTCTTTAATTTATGTTGAATATTTTTTTATTCATGTATTCAATTGAACGGTTATTCAATTCAATATTAAAAATTGTTTTTATTTTGAAAAAAGATTCAATTAATTCTTTCTTATTTTATTAACTTTTCTTTGCGATAAATGACTTCTCCAGTGACAGTATAAACTCTCAGCTTTTTTGACAATTCCTCTATCATTTTCAAGTCTGAAAATGAATTTCAAGATTAAAAATTTTAATTACTGGTTTAATTACTTTTCAAAGTTTGAGCTACAGGTATACTTTTTAAATTAAAAATGATTCAAAGCTTGAAATAAGATACTATCAAGCGTTAATTTATCATTTTTTACGAACTCGTGTTTCAATTATGAACTTATTAGCTTTGGCTGAAGTATCAAAGATACCAGAATCGCAATCATGCTCTAGATACTTTTTCATTAATGTTGAACTTTAACAAGTAAATTGCAATCGATCCACTCTGCGAAGTCATTCTAACAAAGGAATTCTCTGACATTAAAAATAATGTTAATGAATATCAAAGAAACAAAGAAAAGTCAAATAGAAACAAAGAAAAGTCAAATAGAAGCAAACGACAAATTGCCAGAAGTCGATATAAATAATTCTTTTTCAGTCAACTCTCTATTCAACAAATAAATTATTTTATTAATTATGATTTTATAATTCGTTTATTAACTCTTGTGTGTTTTTATCAAACAAAAGCGCGACAGTTTTCTGTACGTTAGAATAATGTATTTCTTTAATTACATACACAGAAAAAAATAAGTGTTCGATTTGATGCAAATAGTTTTAGAAAAGTACTTGCATTCGTGTTAAAACCAGAAATGAACTGAAAATCAATATA
>WNHD01006603.1:0-15353 GCA_011057455.1 Ganaspis sp. Gsp50 | reverse complement strand
GAATTTGAATTTTCGCGCGCAGTTTTTTTCTTTAGGTTGCATGCCTGCTTCTAAATTTTTCTCTATATACAGTATTATAAGTGAGCAACTTCAGAGAGCGGTCGCTGTTCTTTAGTTTAACCAATTGGAAAATTCCAATTAAGGGAGGTGGTTTTTCTCCGAATCTTGAGGAAGAAAATATTCGGGCTCACAGGCCGACCCGAAAGCATATGATAATTCTACTTACTAGAAAGTTCTGACACCATCCCTTTCATACATAATAAGAGCAATGCTGCTCTGAAATATTGCATCGTATATTCGTACAGTTTGAAATTTCTTTTCTGAAATAAATATAAAATAATAAAGACCGACAAATAACCTACACTGCAAAAACTAGTGTACTTGAAAGTGTCTTACCTCAAGACATTTAGCGTTTTAAGACGCCAAAAAATGTCTTATTTTTGTGTCTTAAAAAGCTAAATCTCTTACGGTAAGGCACTTGATGTCTTTTGGTAAAACACTTTTAAGACATCAGTTTTTGCAGTGTGCCTTGAATTATAAAAATAATAGAACGTATATCATTATTACAATATTTTCACAATACATAAATTACATATTTTTAATTTCTCTATTCAAACAATTGCAATAAAAATATTTGATTTAATACAAATATCAAAGAACATTTAAATTGACTCTTTTATAGTCAGTTCGCCCAATTGATGTTGAGAGAATCAAATTTCCTGAATCTTTAATCTCCGAATAATTCGTTATGTTCAAATAATCTTGTTCGAGTAATTCGTCATTTCCGAATAATTCGTTACATTCGAATAATTCGTTATGTACCCTGACAATAAATCCTGGTAATAAACAACTAATGATCAAAACAATGATTAAACAAAAACTAATGATTAAACAATGATTAAAATTTTCCCAGAACAAATTAACAAAAAAAAAAGTTTTTGGTAATTACATTATACATTTATACAAAATGCCTTTTTGTTGCAGGATGTTTGGAAGTATGAAAAGATGCGCAAGATGTCAAGCGGCGATTCTTGCCTCGGAATTGGTGATGAGGGCACGAGAATTGGTGTTCCATGTAAGATGTTTTTCTTGCGCGGCTTGTGGAGTGCCCTTGACGAAAGGGGACCATTTTGGAATGAGAGATGGGGTTGTTTTGTGTAGACACCATTACGAAATGGGAGCAGAAATGCATCCGTCGCAGAGTCCACCAGTTCCTGTTTATCCCCCGGGACCACATTATCCGGGTCAACCGTTTCCCTCCCCTGAATTCTTGCACCATCATCCTCATGGACCACATGGTCCGCATCCTCACCATACCATGCATCCCCATCAGCACGTCAGTCCCGTTCCTCTGCAACCAACAACACCGTCCGGCCCTGAGGCAAGTTCACCCCCTAAGGTACCCTCTTATTTCAACGGCTCCGGCACTAATGTCCCGCCACCCAGGCAAAAGGGAAGGCCCAGGAAGAGGAAACCCAAGGACCTCGATGCTATGACTGCTAGTCTAGGTGAGTCTTTGTTTTTTATTTTAATACAAATTGGACCGTTAGTCGTACTTGTACAATATTAGACAATTGAAAGAAAATAGAACAGACTGAATTTTGAAACGCAACGGGCTCTCCGGGTCCTCAATTAGGATTGTAGAAATGTTTTTAGATTTTTGATAGAAAGTTGAATTAACCAGTAAGAAAGCACTAGAAGAAAACACTAGAAAGAAAGTAATAGGAATAGTTTGTTAATTACACTTGTTTCTACAAGTTTGTTGTAGAAACATGTTGTTTGTTGTAGAAACATGTTGTTTGTTTTAAAAATATGTATTCAAAAATGATTAAAATAGAATGTATTCAAAAAGTTGGATACAACTATACGTAAAACGACTCTCGAGTGTTTTTACATCTAAAGATCTGACGATTTGATGAAATAAACAATTGAAGGCTGGACCCGGTCTTGAGATCTCTCTCCTTAATTTTTCAAACTGCTGAAACTTGAAGCAAAACTCGTTTCTTATCACCAATTTATTAAACTCTTATAACTTTTTAAAATAAGTAATTGCTGGAAACGAAATTTACCTCCTTTCATGACACCTAATTAACAATATCTCTTGCATTAATTCTTGAATCTCCGTGGGTAAACTATATATATACAACGAATCAAACAAACTTCCAAGAGATTATTTCGTGCGCAATAAAGATTTCAATTTCGCGTTTCAGATTGAGAATAACTGATTTCGATTATGAAAAGGAAACCAGTCGGGCAAAGAAATCTAAACATATCTAAAACTGGTTTCGCAGTTGACGAGACTGTAAATTAAGAAAAACTGGGACCGGTTCATCTGGGTTATCACTCCAATTGCTTATTTGTTTCATTAATAGAGTGCTCGCTTATCACACAAGAACACTCAGATCCATATCCTCTTGGTTTTATAATGATTCGATTAAATTTCAACGGGGAATTGTGCAGTAAATTATTCCAAGAGTCATGTACGTACACTATATACTAACTGTGATTTGTTTCGTGACTTTGAATTTCCGTCTTATTCAAGGTGAAATTTATGTATATTTATATGAACATTCGACTCGAGACTCTGCGCAGTGTTCTGGAAAGATTTACTTCTGTAAATCTAGTGCGATACAGGTACTCGAAACTGGCCTAAGGTTTTCGATGATAATCACACTTTCGAACAAGGGACTTGCTCCAGCCAAAGAATTCTACTTTCGCGTAGTTTTAAAACACGCGTCTTATCACATGATCAGCAGGGGACCAGTGTAACTTACACTCCACTGCGGACACTCCCCAACGATAAGTCACTCTCAACCTTATCACTCTTTGACTGATTTCAGAAGAAAATTTTCTTAGTTGAAAAAATTTTTATTTATTCCGTATTCAATGTTAAATAGATAGATTGGCTTCATACGAGCGTCTATTTTTTTAATGATTTTAATTTTAAAGTAGATTTCACTTCACTTTTTGAACCAGTAAAGTGTGCTTTATTTACCTAGGACGATAAGTAATACTTTTTCGCCTAGGTTGATAAGTAGTACTTTTTTACCTAGGGAAATAAATGTGCATTATTTACCTAGGTTAATATGTATTATTTTTTCACCCTGGGGAAATAAGTAGCATATTAATCACCTAGGGCAATAAGTAGTATCTTTTCACCTAGGGAAATAAATGCACTTTATTTACCTAGGTCAATAAGTAGTACTTTTTTACCTAGGAAAATAAGAACCACTTTAGTAACCTAGAGATTTAATTACCACTTTAGTCACTGAGGGAAATAATTAACACTTTACTCCTCTAGGGCAATAAGCAGTATTTTTCACATAGCGAAATAAGTAGTACTTTATTCACCTAGAGAAATAGTACATCATTTGTCTAGGGAAACAGATAGTTTTTTATTCACCTTAGGGATATAAATAGTTCGTTATTCACCTAGGGAAGTAAATAGTACTTTATTTACCCAAAGCAATAAATCGTACTATATTTCCCTAAAGAAATAAATCTTTCTACTCCAATAAAATGAACTTTATTTCCCTAGGACAATGAAATGTATTTTATTCCCTTACTGCAATGAAATGTATTTTATTCCCTTACTGCAATAAAATGTATTTTATTCCTCTAGTGCAATTAAATGTACTTTATTCCCACAGTGCAATAAAATGTACTTTATTCCCATAGTGCAATAAAATGTACTTTATGCCCCTAGGGCAGTAAAATGTACTTTATTTCCCAAGATCAGTAAAGATGTCTCCACTTCCGTAGAACACTAAAGTGTACTTTATTTCCCTTGGGCAATAAAATTAAGACATCTGAGTCTCCAAAATTTATTTCCAAATGTCCAAAAAGTAATAGAAGATTAATTATTCAAGGAAAGGAATAGAGAATGAATTGTAGGAAGGGATTCTAGCGACAATTGTAGAATCTTTATCAAGCCTTTTCATCAGGATCGTATGAATGTAGCTTAATGCTACACTGCGGACCAGATTCGAATGCGATTGGTGGTGATTTATGGAAGTGTGGGCGTAGAGTGTTTGCCACCGAACCCCGATAAAATTTGTCCCAACGACATAAATTCACGAATTGGATGCAACAAAGCGTTGCTGTTGCGCGTGGGCAGAATCGTGGACCAAAAACTTGATGTTGACCAACCGTGGGAAACAATGAGTGTCCCTTTGAACGAAATATGTTTTGAACACATCCTCACCAATTCTCACCATCATCGTTTTTAATCTATCCTCTTGGCTGGCCTCTACTCACATAACCGAGACCAGGTTGCGTGTAACCGAAAGGTGATGCAGTCACTGATAATTTCTAGAATCATAAACAGGGTGCTTCAAACAAGAAATGACTCAAATGATGTCCTACACTCAAATTATTGTTTCGAAACGAAATCAACGGTTATTAAGGACAGGGTCATTATAATGATATATTTATACAAAAGTGATGGATGGCTTGATCGAGCAGATAAAAAATTGATGAACCCTTGATAAAGATGAAATTTAGAGCTTTGTCTTGCTTTTTTATTTCTAGGAGATACTTTATTTTTTCTTATTTTCGAAAGGGTTGAGTGTTTATTTCGATTGTTACTGTTCTCGCTATTTTCTTTTGAAGTTTTTGCTTTCTTTTTAGAACATTTATCTATTTTCTCGCAAATCCACAAACTTGGTCTAATTCTTTCTGAATTATTTCTTTCTTCTGAATTATTTCTTTCTTCTGAATTCAATAAATGTCTTTCTTTTGAATTCATAAACGTAAAAAAGTTATGTTGCAATTCATAAATTTGGTGAAAATTCTTTAATCTGAATTGATTATGGAAATTCTTGAATGGTTCATAAATTTAATGTAATGTGTAAATTTCCAATAAAATTAGCTCTTTAGGTGTTGCTGTTTGATGCTTATGATAATGTGTGGGGTCATGTGAAGATTCATCGTTTAACGCAGGTTAAGTCGCTACTCTAAGCACTGTTCGATGTGTATCACGACTCATTAGAGCTCGACTGCAAACAAGAAGGGTGATAGCGTTTGTGAAAGACCAAAGATACATGACCAATTACAACTCTATACTGCAAAGAGTTTGTTAACATACCTTTTCTTCTGTGAACTCTTCAATAAAACCTTCTTTGCCATTTTTTGTGCTTTATGTCTTTATTTTGTTCTCAATTCACCTTTAAATCGTTTTAACATAATTAACAGTTTGCAAAATTTGACCATTTGTGTTCTAAACATTTACTATCCTTTGCTATTTTAAACTTTTAGACAGTTCAAAATTTTAATTTACTTAGACGTGACTATTTACGTCACTAAAAATAATTTCTGTAGACTATTAGTACTATTTAGCTCCGGTTTTTCATTCAGAAATTGTTCGCAAAAAATGTCTGTTCCCTACATTCGAGGGATAATTTATTATGGTTAAACTTTGACTTTTACGCCCGAAGCTTTTTATTCTTAAAGATCCTGTTGTCTCATAACTTGCAGTTGGAGCATCTCTTAAGGAAGTAGTACCATCATCTTTTAATGAAAACAACTTTTTTTTGTTGCAGATCTTAATTCGGATTACATAGACATGCCTTTCGGAAGAGGCGGTCCCGGAACTCCAGGAATGCCAGGTTCAAATAGTCGTACAAAGCGGATGAGAACGAGTTTTAAACATCATCAGCTTCGAACGATGAAGAGTTATTTTGCTATCAATCACAACCCCGATGCAAAGGATCTTAAGCAGCTTTCCCAGAAAACAGGCTTGCCAAAGAGGGTATTACAGGTGAGTTTTTTTCCTTCCTTCTTTTTTATTATTCTCATTTTAACCTCTGTAAATTCTTTAATTGTAATTGTCATTTAATTGACTCAATTGACATTTAAACTTTTAGTAACTAAAATGTCAATCTGTCACAGTAAATCATACGTTTTGTACTCCCAAAAGGGGGTAAAAATAACGTTACTACATTATTTTTACCCCTTTTTTGGGGGCAAATAATTATTTTGTCCCCCAAAATCATGTAATCAGTAAATCATGTAGAATTATAATTCTACATGATGCAAATGATTGCATGATTCTACATGCAACTGTGAACATAACAACAACAAAAGTAAGAATTGCAATTGTATCAATAAAAATAACAATGATAACAGTAACGAAATTAATAGCATCGGCAATAATAATTTTATTTTTATTCTTTTTTCGATGACAAGAAAAATGTGAGCTTTTAGAGCTATAAATGTATTTTGAAAGTAATTTTATTTTAACTGGTGTCAGTGTCTTTCATCGACTATTGCAGATCAAGCTCTGCTTTCAAAGTCTGTGCTCGACGATACGACTCGGTTAGGCATGACTTATTAACTACGCGTCCGCGGCTTAGATCTTATAGCGCAGTTATAATTTACACCGCAAAATACAATTTACGAGCTAGAAACTCGCGGAGTAGGAGACTCAATTATAAAACTCGGACCGGAATGCCAGGGACCCATAACTTAATCCAGAGTTATGCGTATACAGCACAATGCAAACTGGAAAATAAAAATTCATGTTGATAATAATATCCACGAACATTTGATGTTTTACAAACTTAACTAACAATCCGTAGTTTAAACAATCAATTATCTTTTGATTCCCTTGAAACTGATTAGTTTTTCATTTTTTTCAAAATGATGAACAAAATTTCCTTTACATTTATTATTTAGAATTAAGCCGATGATATCTTATATTTACGACTGTTTGCTATTTGATTTTCATTTGAATATTGTATAGAAATTGCCGATTAATTTATTACGCGAGAACTAATAGAATTAGTATTCGTGGCTGAAGATATGTTGCAATATTGAAATCAGTCTCCGCCTCTGATTGGAAAATTGTTTTATGACATCGATGATTTAATGTTGAAAGATCTTGTTAATTAATTTACAAGATTAAATTTTAATTGTACGTTATTATTCATGCTGTGGAGAACAGTTTATCGTAAACATATCCCCAACACGACAAAACATTTAGAATACACTGTTCGTCTTTTCTCGTGTTACAAAGACACCTTTGAATTTGGAATCGTCAAAACATTTTATTTTGTATTTATTATTATTTATTTTAATTTTTCTTTTTTATTTGAAACCATAAAGTCCATACATCGATTGCGATTTTACAAGTGCGAAGATAATTTTTTTGCAAATACAAATTTTTTAGCAAAGTCATTAAAGGTAATATTGTTGAACATAATTTTTTGAGCAATTAGTTGGTCATAGCTTGAGCTATTTAATTTTTGGGCAATAAATCTGCCGGCTCGCGTCACTTGGACGGAAATGAAAAAGAAGAAAGAAATTTGGAAGATAGAGCGCGTGAAAGTAGTCGTGTTTTTCTTGTGGATTTCTTTTTGTTTTTCTTTTTGGAGGCGACTCGATAAAAATATTCACGGGCGCGACCCCGAAGTATGTATATTCTTCTCCCAATTAGTGGCGCTCTGAACCGCGTTACGGCTGTTGGGTTAAAAGCGCCGCAACGCGATATTTCCGTCGACAAGACTCTTCTCTTTCCGTATGGAAGCTGCATCGTCAATCTGGCAGCAGTCAAATCCTAGTGTCTTCAGAATCGTTCGCCGACGTCTAAGGTACACCTACGTGGAAACCAGACATAAATTACCACTCTAATAACTCATTCTGTTCTATTTATTTCCTATGAACGATTCTTTGTCATTTGAATCCAAAACTCAAATTCGATCAATAAGGATCCAATAATAAATTTAGTTCAGTTTTTTCAAAATTCTTTTGGAATTATAATTCTTTGTTGTGGCAATTATAGGAACATTTTATTTGTGTTTAAATTTGATTTCAATAATTTATTTTTAACAATGTAGAGAAAGTTATTACTTAATGATATGCTTGTAATTTTAAAGATAAATAATTGAAAACATAAATAATTAAAAAGATGAATAATTCCGTGCGCCCATAATTCCTCCGTGAGGAAGCAAAATCAAGAGAAGTAAATTTTTTCTGCGAAGGTTCTTGGTACATTTTCACTTGTAAACTTTTCACGTCTAGAAAATTCTTGTACTTTTTCGATGCAGTGAGAAGAGTGTCCTTCTGACTATATACCACACGCTCTTGTGGATTTAAAAGAGAGTCTCAAGTACTGCATTCATTTACACGTGTTCGCGCAAAGTATGAAGAGTTTCACATGTATAGATAAATTCTGATTTTTATACCGATTTGTGTGCAAAGACGTACTTGCTTTTTTTTCTACGATGAGAAGTGCATGAGAGTTTTATATTTTCCTCGTCAATTTTCCCTTTTTTTAAACTTCTTTCACTTCTTTCTTTCTGTATAAACTCTTCACTGCAAAAACAAGTACATCATTTCACACCAACACAGAGACAAGTTGAAAAATCTTGGCGCATGAATTCGTTCAGTTTGGAGGATATATGAGTCGAGGAGTTTCAACACTTTTTTAATTTCTCGTGGATTAACGTAGTTGAATGAATCTTCAACTATTTTAAGACGCTTTCAGGGATTATTGTATTTTTTAATAGTTTTCGGATAATTGTAATTCAAGTTTTGTTTTTGAATCAGGGATAGTTGATTTTGAATCGAGAATCAGTTTTTCAATGTTTGTTTTTGAAATAAATTAATTTCCTATAGATTCATTCAAAATTCGTTCTTGAATCAAGAATTCATTTTTGAATTGAGAGTTCATTTTCATGTAGATTTATACTTAAATCAACAATTTATTTTCATGTCGATCCATTCTTGAATCGATAATCATTTTTTAAGTTGCTTTTCTTGAGTTTTCAATTATTCTTCTATTAATCTTCAAGTTATATTCAAGATGTATTCTTGAATCAAGAATTTTTCATCTAGATTCATTCTTGCGAATCAAGAATTTATTTTCAATTAGATTCATTTTTCAATCAAGAATTCTTTTCCAAGTAGATTTACTTTCATGTGGATTCATTCTTGAATGAAGAATTAATTTTTATGTCGGTTCGTTCTTGAATCAAGAATATTTTTGCAATTGGATTTATTTTCGAGTAGATTCATTCTTGAATCAAGAATTTATTTTTGAATCAAGTAGATTTATTCTTGAATCAAGAATTATTTATTTATTTTTGAATCAAAAGTTTACAGTTTCATGTATAGATCCATTCTTGAATGAAGAAATTATTTTGAAGTTGATTCTTTCTCGAATCAAAAATTTGTTTCCAAGTAGATTTATTTTCAAGTAGATTTACTTTCAAGTAGATTTATTCTTGAATCAAGAATTATTTATTTATTTTTGAATCAAAAGTTTACAGTTTCATGTATAGATCCATTCTTGAATGGAGAAATTATTTTCAAGTAGATTCTTTCTTGAATCAAGAATTTATTTCTGATTCAAAAGTTTATTTTCATGCAGATTTATACTTGAAGCAATAATTTATTTTCATGTCGATCCATTCTTGAATCAAAAGTTTATTTTCAGGTATAGATTCATTCTTGAATCAATAATTTATTTTCAAGTAGATTCATTCTTCAATTAAGAATATATTTTTATGTATAGATTCATTCTTGAATCAAGAATTTGTTCCCGAGAAGATTTACTTTCAATTAGATTCATTCTTGAATCAAGAATATATTTTGAACTATAGATTTAGTTTTGAATCAAGAATTTGTTTCTAAGCAAATTTGTTTTCAAGTAATTTCCTTCTTGAATCAAGAATTTATATTTAAGTAGATTTATTCTTGAATAAGAATTGTTTTTCAATTAAGCTTTTCAATTCTAGAATCAAAAACAGTTTCTCTCACTTTCATTCCCGTTTTGAGAATATCGTACATTAGAATCTCCCTAATCGGATTTCAATTTTTGATAAAACAATACCCTCTAATGTATCCTCTAATTTTATTGCATATGAAATATTATTATTGCGATACAGTTGAGTCTCGATAACTCGAACCTTCTTAAGTTTCTAGTCTATAATTTCCATCTTTTAAAGTTGTACACATTTTGCCATTTCCTCAATTGTTTTGAACTTTCACAATATTTGTAAAAGTTTGAACATCGAATTGCAAATTTTTTCGTGACTCATTATAAGCATCTTATTTTAAAAAATACAAAAAGAAAATAAATCTCACAATAAGATTCTTGTTTCACTCTGAAAGTATACATTATCACATTCGAGGAAGTGCTGCTTCTTTTGGTAGGGAGAGCAAGTAGCCCATAAAACTTTTTTTCCCTTGCCATTATCCGAGCTCTGGTATTATTCACAATATCTCGGTGCTTCCCGAGGAGATTCCGGAGCCTCAGGAACGGGTATGGGAACAGAAAGAAGGAACGGTTAGGATATTCGAGGCCGAGAAAGCGTCAAGGGGTTGGTAGCCGAGTAGAAAGAGAGAGAGATAAAGAGAGCAAGAGAGATAGATAGAGAAAGCGAACGAGAGAGAAAAAGAGAGTGTGAGAGAGAGGCCATGAGAGGAAAAAGACGGCTATTGTATTCGGCGCAGTGTAGAGGTCTTGAGGGCGCCATCTTGGTTGATATTGATCGCGAGACGCGCGAATACTCACTCCGGCAGCACGGGAGTTGGTTCGTTTGTTCGTTCCTGCTTTCGTTCCTTCTCTTCTTGGTTCGTCCGTTCGAGGGGAACTCCCGACTCTTTCTTTCTCTCTTTGTCGTTCTCTTGGGAGTCTGCGAGGGAGGAGACTATCTTCAAAATGGCGACCCACGATTCGATGCATTACCATCTTTTATTTATCGTCGCAGAACGCCTCGAGCTCTTGACGCAATACACCATTGTCCTGACGTTCGATACTTATACCAGATCCCTCCTTGGTCCCTGGCTCCGGGCATTGTCTTCTTCAACACGATTCCTCCACTTCTTCAATAAAAATCCTCCCTGCCCTCAGGACCTTTTAATGCACCGACTCCTCTTCAGGGCTTTAAAGAACACGCTCGAAAAAAAATCCCCGAGTCTCTAAAGTTTTCTTTTGGTTAACTAGATTTGTGCACTTGGTACATGGGGAATCAATTGTTCTTTATTTTTAAAAGGGAATTGATTGTTCTTTATTAAAGAGGATCTTCTACGGTGAAGAGGGCATGCAAAATTATTTCTAGACTGTTGATGACAAAATCGATCTTCTAGTTTTATCTATGAAGTATCTATAAAGTGTCTATATAGTATCTATAAAGTATCTATAAAGTATCTATAAAGTATCTATACCTATATGTTGTATCTATAAAGTACCAATATATGTGACCGTCCACAACAAAAGGTACTTTAAGTTAAGAGCGCATAAGGTATACCTTTCATCGTATAGACGGTCACATATGTGGTATGAATAAAGTACAAGTATATAATTAATTACCATCGCCTTAATTCGTTACCAATTTTTTAGACTTACGATTTCTTTATTAAATATATTATTTTATAAACTTTAAGACTTTAGATATGTGCAGGGTGAAATTTTTATGTGTATTAAATCAAACGAATTGAATGAATAAACCATAGTAATCTTTAATAATTAAGATAATTATTCGCCACTTCAATTTTAAAGGATTTTACACGGAAAGAAAAATTTGGTAAAAATTCCTGTGCTATATAAATGCGACATAAGTTCCTGGCATTGGAGAAAATACTAGGTAATTCCGTAATTTTGGCAAAAATATTCTGATACACTACCTATGAACGCGTTTCCACCGTGTTTAAATTCTTGTCTTAAATGACATTTAAATATACTGCTTAAGCATTGCTCAAGGTTTGGAGTACCATATTCTTTAATAATAAAATATTTTTAACGTTAAACAATTGTTATAAATTTGTTCTTAATTATTTGTAAATGGTAAATGTATAAATGGTTGTATAACATAAATGTTTTTATAATATAGATGCACAGTAAAAAAATGGTTTCTTTTAAAATGAGGTTATTTCTAGAAAGTTCTGATTAAATACAATTTTATCGTCAGTGGTAGATTTTGAAGAGAGTAGACAATAAATTATCTATATGTCTTTGCAAAAGATGCATTATTCTTATAAAAATTCAAAAGCCGAAATATAAAAACTATGTAAAAAATACTGAGTTTATTTGAGAGAACTCCAGAATATCTAAGAACATCGAAGAATATTTAAGAATACTTATGAATACTTAAGAATATTTAAGAATATCTAAAAATATTTAGGAATATTTGAGAATACTTAAGACTAATGCTGAATATTTTTATATATTCTGGAATATTATTTCAAAAAAACTTTCGAATACTGACAAGATTGAGTATATGGGAATATCTACAGAATATTTGAGAATATCTAGCAAGTGTACGAAGAATATACCTTAGTTGACGACCCCTCGTTGAAACCATTATTTCAGACAATGTTTTTAAAATATTTTCAAATAACATTTAAGAAACATTTAAAAATCAAAACTTGAACAAATTTTTAATGAAAAAATGTTTAAATAGTTTTTTAAATTATTGGCTACAAATATATAATAATTTAGGAAAAAAATTCATACCTACGAAAATTTTCAGCTAAAACAAGTTCAAAATATTCTGAAAAATAAAATTTAAAATGCATTGAAAAATTCAAATTTAGGCAATTAAATTAAAGAAGTAAGCTTCAAAATATTTTTAATTATATAGGTATTTCATTTAGAAAATATTTCGAAAAAAACTTAGATTCTTTAAGGAATTAATGTAATAATTTGTTAATAAGTTGAAAATAATAATATCTCTCTTAATAAAGAGGAATGTTTATGATATTATTTTAAAGTTTAAAAGTCATATTTTCATTAACCGAATTGTGAATACAACATTTTCAAAAATACTTCAAAGTTTCTTGTGCCTGTTTGTTTACGCTTTTAGAAATGAATAATAATTTCTGATTTACGTTTTGACATATGGTATAAGTCTTGTTTTGTTTTCATTCGAAAATTCGTTTCAATTTGTTAAATTTACGTACTGAATTTGCTGAGTTACTCTTTTGTTTAAAAAGGAATTTTCGAATCAAACGTTCTAAAGTGAAAGTTTTTTTTTTACTGTGTGCGAATGGTTATAATATAAATGGCCATAATATAAACGGTTATAACAAAATGGAAACATAGAAAGTCATTTCGAGGGGACCCGATTCTCTTCTCAGCGTGAGAACAGTTGTTTCTATTTGTTTAGGAAGAGAGTGCTTGAAAATTTTTGCCAATCATGGAGCGATCTTAAGAAGGAAGTGAAAATCAACCCTTAATTTTGAAGTGTCGATAATTGTGGGGGGGGTGAAAAAAAGCGGAAAGGATTTTCTCAAATATGCTCTAATCGATGATTTCCCGTCTTGTGTTGCAGGTGTGGTTCCAGAATGCGCGTGCGAAATGGCGACGCATGGTGTTGAAACAAGAGGGCAAGTCTGACAAGTGTGGCAGCGGGGTTGACGGCGGTTCCCTAGGTGATTTAGAACTTTACGGAAACAGTACCGGAAGTGGAGGCCCTCCAATGAGTCCTCCATTTATACTAGGCGGAGCTCATAGTCCCGCGTCTTTAGGCTCCCTAGATTGTGCGTGATTCCGGAAATTCGATACACAGCAACGATAAACTCTCGCCCAGTGTCAACCTATCGACTTGTAAATTTAGAACGCCTGCAACGAGAGTGAAAGTGAATCAAGTAGTTAGCCGTAATTGGACGTCTCGTCTCGCAAACTGACGTCCCGTTCGTTCTCTAATGTCGTCGAGGCGGACGTATATCCGGGCAAAAATCCTAGATCAGTCCTTGAAATCACAGCTTGAAAAAAGTTCTTGACAAGAACAAATTCTACTTAAACAAAATCATAAAGTAACGAGAAAACAATCTAGAAAGTCTGTACTTTCTAAAAAAACATGGGAATTAAACGAATTATTTATTATGGCTTTTTGAGACGAATTTCTTTTGGGAATCAATCTCGAAATGCCGTCTAAAATTAGCCTATGTCTAAAATGCTGTCTAAATTTTTACACCTAAAAAATTTAGGTTCTTGTGGAGATTGGAATTTTTGTTAGACTAAGATTAGAGGAAATTTGTGATTATTTTGATAACAATTGTAGTTGATAGTGTTCAAAATTGTTCGCCGACGTAAATTATTTATAAATTATTATTGTTAAAATGAATATTGTATATTAAAGCGGTGGTTTCGAGGCTTAAAGGCTAGAAGACTGACGACGTGAGCATTTTGTGAATATTTATTGCACTCTGTTTGAGCGCGTCATGTAAAAAGGTAATAAGATTTTCTGTTTAAGTTCTAGTAGAGTAAGGAATAGAGCCTTTCTTCTAAACCTTGTAAAAGATGAAATTAATGCGTCAGGACGACTTTTTGCTCTTGTACTATATATGAAACTAATGAGTGATAAGCTCTAGTGTATTTATTGTAGAATGGTCGTTTCATCGCAGATTGCCAAGTTTCTTTTGAGTCAGATAACAGTGAATCCTTCGATAGAATTAGACCTTAGTGCGAGCTTTGTAAGATTAATGGATAAATATTTATTGGCTCGGCGGTGGTTCTTAGGAGGGAGAAAAAAACAGTGAGGGCTCGTTAATAGCTTGCAACTATTTTAATGTATATGTGCAAATGATTCAAAGGATATAAATTATATTTTCGTCGTGTGATCTTAACTTTACGATTGTCAACCGTTTGCGATGTAAAATTTCTAGCTCTCTGACTGAACTGTACAGTATATCGATTATGGAAATGTTGTCGAAGGAGGCACTTGAAGAAATAAAGAAACCCGGTTTTTTTCTTGAAAATGTTGTCATTTTTTCTTGCAAAAACCCCTAAATTCCTGTGTTTATATATTTATATTCATCCTTTTCTTTTTCGTATTTGAAATTTTCTTTTTTGTATATTCAACCTTTTCCTTTTCGAATTCAACCTTTTCCTTTTCGAATTCAACCTTTTCATTTTCTAATTCAACCTTTTCCTTTTCGTATTCAACCTTCTCCTTCTCGCACTTCATTTTTTTCTTTTCGCATTCATCCTTTTCTTTTTCGCATTCACGCATTCTTTTTTCGCATTCAAACTTGCTTCTTTGAATTCATTCTTTTATTTTTATAGTTCAAGTATTTTTAATGAAAATTGTTTTTTGAAACATTGTAAAGAAATATTGTTGAAATAAATAAAATTCCTATGCATTTTCTTGAAAATAGAGAATGAAAAATTTGAATATTAAACAGGGATGGGGACGAAAAGGCTATATTTGTTACGTTCCGTGCCAAAGGCACGGAACGAAAGTCAATGGGATTTTCGTTACGTTCCAAGGCACGAAACGAAATTCAATGAGATTTTCGTTCCGTTCCAAGGCACGAAACGAAAGTCAATAGGATTTTCGTTCCGTTCCAAGGCACGAAACGAAAGTCAATAGGACTTACGTTCCGTTCCAAGGCACGAAACGAAAGTC
>WNHD01006601.1:1094-21622 GCA_011057455.1 Ganaspis sp. Gsp50 | reverse complement strand
AGAAATTTTGCAGAATGACAATTCTGTACGGTGCTGTAATAAATTTATACAAAATAAAATTGAATTTATAGTACTTTTGAATTTATAGTACTTTTGAATTGATAGTACTTTTGAATTGATAGTACTTTTGTATTGATAGTACTTTTGAATACATTGAAATATCAAATCTTTTAGAGAAACAGTTGAAAGTAAAAACGACCAACTTCGGGTGTGGACAGAATGAAAGAGTGCAAAAATGAATGACTGAATGAAGAAGTCATTTAAATCAATAAAATTCAAATCAATAAAATATTAATAATATTGTTTCTGTCAATAATTTCAAAATTACTTGTTCTTTTATTTTACATTTCGAAAAAAGGTTCTTTGGGTAGGTTAAAGACATTGGAATTTAAAATTAAATGTATTGCTTCATTTATTTACATATACAGTCAGTTTTACATTTTTTAATTAAATAATTGCATTACAATGTTATTAATTATTAAATTATCATACTATTACATAGCAATATAATACATCACTCAATATAAAATACATCACTCGAAAATTCTCCCTAAATAATTCATCTATAGAACTTCAAGCACTAAATTACTTACTAGTTTGAGAAATGAAACTAGTTTTATTTTCCAAAATAATAAAATTCACAAGAATAGTTAGGTCAATGGAACTACAATCGAAAGATTGAAATTAACATGAGGAAGAAAGAAGTATAGACATATTCAAGAGATACTAATTTTCGGTGTGATATTACACAGTTACACTAATTTTACATTACACAATTGGGTCAGATTTCACAAAAATCGAGCAAAAGTCATTCATCAATGAACAGTTAACACAGTTTAAAGAAAATGTGGAAGACATTTGAATATTAAATCACTAAATCGATTAATGGAATGATTAATTTAATGTTATTACGAGCGATCATTATCGGTCTAATCATTAAATATTTACTTCTAATCAAGTTTGGTGAAATTAGACCTAAGACATTAACGAAACACAAAGTACAAGACGACAAAATTTTAGAATAACAGGCATAAACACTTTTGTACAAAATTTCTTTGGCACAGTTTTTAAGATCGAAAATCTTTACAATCCAGTATGCTGACTGATCCACTCTCTGTAATGAGCAACTTCAGTGTAGACTCCAGGTTTTAATGGCCGAGCACAACCTTGTCCCCAGGACACAACTCCAGCCAAAAGTCCTCCAACAGCCAAAGGACCACCTGAATCACCCTGGCATGCATCTTTTCCTCCTTCTGGATAAGCCGCACAAATTTGCCCTTCAGGAATTGTTCCAAAATTAGAGTATTGATCCTGGCATGATTCCTTACTGATGAGAGGCACCTTGACTGCCTGAAGCTGAGGAGGCGATTGTCCACCTTCTGAAAGTCTACCCCAACCGGAGACAAGAGCTTCAAGTCCAGCTGACAAAAATGTACCTTTTCTGACCAGAGAAATTGCTTGACGAGTATCGTCTAAAATAAATGGTGGGTCCACTTTCATGAGAGCAATGTCGTTTTGTATTAAATTTGAACTACTGATGCCGAAGTTTTCGTGGACGATCACATTAGACACTGAGTGGATACTGCCGTTTTTATTTACGTAAGAGGAACCAGCCCGGATTGTGTAACTGTTGCCTTGAGAGCAATGAGCTGCTGTTAGAACGTAGTCCTCGGAAATGATAGATCCTCCACAGGAAAACCGTCCATATCTGAATAGGCTAACTTGATATGGTACGTCGGCTATGTCTATGTCATCGCCACCGACAATTTTGCCATCCAGACGACTCAGTGGACTCCCTGTGATTAAAAAGAATTTTTAAGTGTTGATTGCAAGCAATCCAAAATTTTGAATACTCTGGTATAATTTTTTTAAAGGTGCAAATCGTTGTTATTTAATTTTGTGTGGTAAAGATAAATTGTTACACGTTTGTTTTTCAGAAATAATAATTCTAAGCGGAAAAAAGATAGGCAAATAAAATTTGGGGTGAGCATTCGAGCAAGAGACAGAAACGAATAATTTGTTGAAATTTAAAAATTGTTAAAATAAAAAATACATGTGTTTGAAAAAATTAAAATCCGTATATTACAATAGTTTGTTTTCAAGAGTTTTTGATTGGAGGTGAGATCCAATTAAAAGAACACTTATTTTTTGATTGGAGCAAAAATTACAATAGAAGAATAATAAAAGTACAATAATAAATAATAAGTTACAATAAGAAATAATAAGTCACAATAATCAATTATAAGTTACCATAATCAATTATAAATTACAATAATCAATTATAAGTTACAATAATCAATTATAAGTATCAATAATAGAAGTTACAACAATAGAAGAATAATAAAAGTACAATAATAAATAATAAGTTACAATAATAAATAATAAGTTACAATAATCAATTATAAGTTACCATAATCAATTATAATTTACAATAATCAATTATAAGTTACAATAATCAATTATAAGTATCAATAATAGAAGTTACAACATAGTAACAATAATCATTGGGCACTTTAAGGTCATGTTCAAGATCCTGAATGATAATCTAGAGATCTACCTTTATCTTCCTTTTTTTTGAAGTTCTTTTTCAAAAATAATAAATAAAACATTTATAACGCACTTCAAAGTTTCGTAAGATGATTTTCGGAGTCTCAGAGCGATATGGTTTTCACTTTAAGCGCAAGTAGTTCCGAAAAAATGAGTCAATTCAAAATATAACCATAAAGTTATTTTTGTGGAAACTGGCGCACTAAAAATATATCACTTTAAAAATTTGCGAATCATCTCAGAAAACCTTGAAGTGTGTCATGAATGTTTGATTTATTATTATTTTTTAAACAATAATTATTATTGTTACGTTAAAGATTAATCAACAATTGACGACATAACCTAGTATTTTTGAAACTTGCCTATCATCAATTTTGGTCGAAAATGTATAAAGAAAAAATTTATGTGATGAAAAACATCACATAACATCCTTCGATAAATTTATTATTGTTTTAATTATTGTTTTAACTTTATTATTGTATTTCACTATATTATTGTTTTAACTATTCAAATTTTCCCAGAATGTTTGACATCAAAAATTTATTTTTGTTATTTTTAAAAACAACAGAGGAAAAGAAAGGTGAAGGTAGATCCCTAGTTTATCAGCGAACTAATTCAATTCAGCTTTCAACGCTTAATGTTGGTACCAGTGTGTGTTAAAAACTCCACTTTTACGCACTAGTGTTCAAAAAGTCGAATTTTCAATACGCAGTGGTACAAAAAATTGTTTTTTGCAACAGCGAAATATTTGATTAGAATATAATATATTATCTGTATGTTTTACTGCAATAGTTAAAACTACAGTTATATTAATGAAACTGTCCACTGTTCTAGATAAATTGCTTTTTGCGTATAGCACTTTGGGATCTGAAGATTGTAATCTTCAAAATAAATTTTTTTTGTTTTTTTATATTCCCCCACAAAAGAATAAAAAATAAAAGTTTATTTTGTTATAAACAAAATAACTTACCACTTGTGAGAGCAGCTAAACCAATAACAACTAGAAGCTTTAACATTTTGAATCTTAACTATTTAGAAGTAATTAAAACTTTAGTTTTAAGCCTCTTATATACGAAATCATTATCTACAATAGTTTGCACATGTTTTTAATCTGTCAAATCTAATCACAATCTTCAAATCGAATTTCCACGTTTCTGTCTTGAGTGATTAAAAAATTTAATAATTAAATTCAAATTGTTTCAGTTTTATTAATTATTTCTTATTAATAATGTTTATATATTAATACATTTATACATACAATATACATTTATATATACATTCAACAAATGAATAATAATAAATACATTCTTATTTTTTTGATACTCTTTGAGACAATATATCTCACTCAAATGGACTACATGCGTTATTTAAATTTAATTGTTGTAATTTATAATATTCAAAAATATTTTTGACATTCTCCAATGTAAAATCTGATTTATCTCACATTATTTTATTAGTATTTTAGTGAACATTATTGTAAAAAACTGTTTATATAAACATAAAAAGAATCTTAACAATTACATTAAGAATAAAAGAAAACATCAATTTTATCGGAAAAAGAATCTACTGCGAATAAGATCTTTCTTTCAAGTAGTGCAGATAATTCTGAATGATGGATGGGATAATAAAAATATGTTATATCTGAAATCTGAAATGCTGTCTGGCAATATTAAAGTACGATTTGAAGCAACAAATCAATTAAATATTTCGCAGTACTTTTTAAATTATCTTAATAAAAAGACACTCGAGTTCATTTCAAAGAAATGTGTACAAAAATATTTAGATAACAAACAGTGGCTTATAAACATAATTCTTTCTTTATTTTGCTTCCTCATAGGGAAGCATTGTTTATTTATACACTAGTTTTTAAATGATTTTTAAAATAATTTTCGATTCATTTATTACTCCAAAATTATCTTATTGCTTCTAATTTTGTTCTCTTGCATTTTCTTGCTTTCTGCGTTAATAAGTTTTTTTTATACAAGCACAAACATTGAGAATTATTATTGAAATACTTATTTTCAAAGTGTTTCTTCTTATCAGGAATTTCATGTTTGATTTCCAAAATGTTATCTGAACCTTACACGAAAGTTTCAAGTTCGAATGCTCATATTTTGAAAAGGTACTATCCGAGCTAAAGTATTTTTTTACGTGACAGTCAAAATCTTCTTTGCATAAACGAGAATCCTTATCTTCAGGAAACGAGGCCAACGAAAAGTCCTCTAACGATCAAAGAGCCACGAAAATTATCCTGGCATTGGTCTTTACGAGCCCCTGGATAACCAACACAGATTTTATCAACAGAAATTGTGCCAAGCTTTCAATAATTTTTTTTTGGCATATTTTTCTACTTATGACAACTTCTGTATGACTGTTTTTGTTTTAGTACAGTCCTGTGATTTTTTTCATTCAAATTTTTTGCATTTTGCTATTTTCTATATCTTTTCTATTTTAGAAAGGGAATATTAAAGTTAAAATAATTTAAAAAATTTAAAAAGTCGTGAACCTATTTATATGTATAGCAAAGCAATAACAAAGTCGTGTAAAGTATTTATTATTTTATTGTATTTTTTGAAAACTAAAATTGGGTTGGTAGATAATTACAAGACAAAAAACAAACTTTTTTGAAGTAAAAAAATAATAATAAAATAAACTAAATACTAATTATTATTTAAATAAGTATACTTTAATACTAATTTTGAAATATCAATTTTTATCATCCTTCATTCATCTTGATTGTAGGATAATTTTGGACTAAGAACAAGATTATCATGAACAATGAACATGTGTAAGGTTCACACCGGAAAGTTCGTTACAGGCGAATAAACCATTTAACCTAATCTGTCTCATTGATCGGCTTTAGTCAGTCGAAACGAATTTTTTATTCAAAACTGGAAAAAATGAAGACGTAACTGAGCTAAAAAAATTAATCTTATTTACTATTTCAATTTTCAAAATTATAGATGTATTGCGAACCAGTCGTCGAAGATGATTAAAAATGGTTACGGTTTCTAGTGGTGGAGCTTTTCTGTGTTAAATAAGCTGATAAAATTCGGAAGACATGTCGAACATGTTCATTTCTTCACTAGTAAACTCGATTTGTGTTGAATATATTAAAAAAAAATTCTCGAATGTTTCAATTTTCAGATTGTAATAAATTAATATTTTCAAGATGTCTCCAAAATTACACCAAGTTTTTGTCATGCTAAAGTGTCCCCAACAAACAAATCATTAAAAGCTCTAACCATCTCGATGTTATTTTAAGCACTTTATCAAAAAAATTAATTCTAATTGTGTTAAAAATGATCATTTGAGTTTTCTCAAGATGTCTCTAAAATTACACTAGTTTTTGAGATGCTAAAAGTGGGCACGCAAAGAAATCATCAAAAGCTTTAACCATCTCAATGTTATTTTAAGCACATCGTCAAAAAATTAACTTTGCATTAAAAATGATTATTTTGTGTTTTCTCGACAAAAACTGGTGTAATAATGTAATAAATTAATATTTTCAAGATTTCTCTAAAATTACACCAAGTTTTGGAGATGCTAAAAGGGGGGGCCCCTTTTAAAAGGAATCATCAGAAGCTTTAACCATCTCGATGTTGTTTTAAGCACTTCGTCAAAAATCCATTTTTCTTCTGTTAAAAATGGTAATTTTGATTTTTCTCGACAAAAACTGGTGTAATAATGCAAGATGTCTCTAAAATTACACTAGTTTTTGAGATGCTAAAAGTGGGCACGCAAAGAAATCATCAAAAGCTTTAACCATCTCAATGTTATTTTAAGCACTTCGTCAAAAAATTAACTTTATTTGTGTTAAAAATGATTATTTTGTGTTTTCTCGACATAAAGTGGTGTAATAATGTAATAAATTAATATTTTCAAGCGGTCTCTAAAATTTTCACCAAGTTTTTGAGATGCTAAAATGGGCCAAGCAAAGAAATCTTCAAAAGCTTTACCCATCTCGATGTTATTTTAAGCACTTCGTCAAAAAATTAATTTTATTTGTATTAAAAAAGATTATTTTCAGTTTTCTCGACAAAAACTGGTGTAATAATGTAATAAATCAATATTTTCAAGATGTCTCTAAAATTACACCAAGTTTTTGAAATGCTTAAAGGGGCCCCGCAAAGAAATCATCAAAAGCTTTAACCATCTCGATCTTATTTTAGGCATTTCATAAGAAAATTAATTTCTTTTCCGTTGAAAATGATCATTTTGATTTTTCTCGACAAAAACTGGTGTAATAATGTAATAAATTAATATTTTCAAGATTTCTCTAAAATTACACCAAGTTTTGGAGATGCTAAAAGGGGGGCCCCTTTTAAAAGAATTCATCAATAGCTTTTACCATCTCGATGTTATTTTAAGCACTTCGTCAAAAAATTAATTTTATTTCTGTCAAAAATGATTATTTTGAGTTTTCTCGACAAAAACTGGTGTAATAATGTAATAAATTCATATTTTCAAGAGGTTTCTAAAATTACACCAAGTTTTTGAGATACTAAAAGGGGCCCCACAAATAAATCATCAAAAGCTTTAACCATCTCGATGTTATTTTAGGCACTTCGTCAAAAATCCATTTATTTGATGAGAAAATCAAACAATGTGCATTTTATCAGATTTCAATAAACAACAATTGCAATTTAATACAGGTATTCATTTTATTAAACAATCGCACTAGTACATCATTGTTGAAAAATATAATCACGTTTATCATAAGTTATGTATAATTATTATTGAACAGTTGCTTAACTACTCTGACCAAGTTAGTACCTAACTGCTTTGGCTGTCCAAAGTATTATCGTACTACTCAGGTTATCATGATCGTCATGGTACCATGAAGAGTGGGGGTAACTCCCCAGCTTCATGGTACTCCAATACAACGTGCTCAAGTCATTCATAACAACTGCACTCATCTTCATTCATAACCCACTCTTTCGTAAAAAAGACTTACAAAAATTTCTTAGCCTAAAACAGAATTCTACTCCAATATATACAAAAAAACTTTTTGCCCAGATTTTAGGAATCGAAATCCCTACAATCCAGTATGTTGATTGATCCAGTCTCTATAATGAGCAATTTCAGTGTATACTCCAGGTTTTAATGGCCGAGCACAACCAACACCCCAAGATACGATTCCAGCCAAAAATCCTTTAACAACCAAAGGACCACCAGAATCACCCTGGCATGCATCTTTTCCTCCTCTAGCATAGGCCGCACAAATTTGACCTTCGGGAATCGTTCCAAGAAATTTGTATTGTTCCTGGCATGATTCTTTGGTGATGAGAGGCACTTTGACACCTTGAAGCTGAGGAGGCGATTGTCCACCTTCTGAAAGTCTTCCCCAACCGGAGACAAGAGCATTGAGTCCAGCTGTCAAGAATGTTCCTTCTTTAATCAGGGAAACAGCTTCACGAGTGTGGTCTAGTTGGAATGGTGGGTCCACTTTCATGAGAGCGATATCATTTTGCATTATATTATGTGCATTAATGCCGAAATTTTCGTGTGTGATGACTCTTGTTACTTTGTGTTCGGTGCCATTTTTGTACACGTAATTTGATCCAGCTCGGATTGTGTAGTCGCTCTTTTTAGAACAATGGCCTGCAGTGAGAACGTAGTTTTCGGAAATTATAGATCCACCGCATGAGAACCGTCCGTTTGAGTAGATACTGATTTGATATGGTACATCAGTGATGTCTATGTCCTTCCCGCCAACAATTTTCCCATCGAGGCGATCCAATGGATTCCCTGGAATTAAATGGTTTTGATTAATGAAAGAGAAAAATATTTTATAATTTATAAAGATATTTTATACTTTATAAAGACATTTTATACTTTATAAAGACATTTTATACCTTATAAAGATATTTTATACTTTATAAAGACATTTTATACTTTATAAAGATATTTTATACCTTATAAAGATATTTTATACCTTATAAAGATATTTTATACTTTATAAAGATATTTTATACCTTATAAAGATATTTTATACTTTATAAAGATATTTAATTATACTTTAGTTTCTTAGCAACTTCAAATTACGTCTAGATTTTCAGTTTCTTAATAGAAGCGTTGTTAACACAAAATCTCTTAACTTATTTCAGATTGTTGACATAAAAATACAACATAAAAATAGAACTTATAACAACAATATACAAATACAGCATAAAAATACCAAAATACAATTAGTACGTGTGATAATATTACACGATTGTTTTAAGCTGAAAATTTCAGAACGAAAAGTCTAAAACTGTTTTTTAATATCTTTGCCAGTTGTTGAGTTATTGAGCTTTATTCTTCTTCTTCTAAAGGTGGCCTTGTATTTGATCAACTATGCGCAGAAAGTCTCAAGTGGAAGGCGGAGCTTGCACTCTCAAGTTACTGACGCCCCGCCCTTCGGTTGAAACTTTTCGTTCTAGGCAATCACAGTCTAGAATAAAAAGTCTAAACTAAAGGGTGGGGCGTGAGTAGTTGTAGATGCGTATAAATCGAAAGTTGAGTAACTGAGATTGAGTGGGGTTCAAGCTCCGCCTTCCACTTGAGACTTTCTGCATTAGGCTGCACATCATTTGTCAACTTTAATGCAAAATAACTCGAAAACTATCAACAATAATCAAAAACGCTTTAGGACTTTTCGTAATGATTTTTTAAGCTTAACGCGATCCATAATATTTACACTACTTTTACATTCAGGTGGAAAGATTCTACACAATTAAACAATCATTGTTGGTTTTTTACCGTTTTAAACAATAAATGAACAAAAATATAATTAAATAAATCCAGATTCAAAAGAGTTTTTAAAAACACTTAATTATTAAACAGGAGTACGACTTCAGTTTTAACGGAGACGCATTTTTTTAAAATAAACATTCACTTTTGGATCAATTTTAAGCACAGGAAATATCAGAAGTGTTCACATTACTTAGACATTATTATTGCTGCATAAAAATGCAAGATTTGTGGAAGTTAATTTATTTTCCTCATTAGATGATTACAAAAAACAGATGATTTACTTTTCTCATTTGAAGATAAAGTATGAAAAAGCTAATTTACTTTTCTCATTAAATGTAAGAAGTGCCATAGTAAAAATATCAGAGATACAAATTGGAATAATAAGCGTATTTTTTATCGAGAGAGAAAATATAATAAAATTTACGTTCTGCTTTCATCAAGAGGTAAAATAAAATGGTTTATTTCAAATTGTAAAAAATTAATTAAGTAACTCATTCTATGCGGACTCATTGAGTAAATTAAAACAGTTAGTAATCCAATAAAACGTTTATAATAAGATCACGAAATAATAAAAATACATAATAATAATAATAATGAAAATAATAATAATAAAAATAATGAAAATAATAATAATAAAAATAATGAAAATAATAATAATAAAAATAATGCAAAAAATAATAATAAAAATAATGAAAATAATAATACAAATAATGAAAATAATAATAAGAATAATATAATAGAAAAATAATAATAATATAATAGAAAAATAATAATAATTGTAAAAGTAATTTTCAATTTATACATCTCTTTACACAAAGTTTAAGTTAAAACTTAAAATGACATGATTAATTTATTTTAGTTTTTATAGTTTCAAATTAAGTAATATTGAAAATGGAAATTGTTTATAAAAATATAATTTAAAAATTATTTAACTCACCAGTAGCGAGAGCAATGAGGCCAATCACAACAATAAGCTTAAACATCTTGAATACCAACTACGTTTGAAGTGAAGAGATTCGCAATTTTAAGCCTTTTATACAAAATCATTATCATTAATGATTTGCACGCAAAATTTGATAGGAAAATTATCAAGAGGTTAATTAATCAGTTAAATCTAATCATTTTCCTGGATTAAAATTAAGATTATTCCTTGTGCGCTCATTAAATTAATATTCTAGATATTTGCAATTTCATAAATTTTTTTTTCTTTTCTTCGCACTAAAATGAAATTTTCAAAAATTATATAAACAAAATTAATAATAGTTGATTACTAATAAACTCAAAGATACAAAAATTAATAATCCTTTATACATCGAATAAACTTTTTGGTTAAACAATTTTTATTACACATTTCTATAACAATTTTTATTAACAAATCATTTACAGCAAAAATTATTATAATACTTAATAACAAATATTTATAATTTAGTAAATATTTATAATTTATTTAATCTTAACGCATACTTTTATAAACAGTTTTTCACATATGTACTTTCATAAATTATTTTAAAAGGAACTTTTTAAAAAAGATTGCGATGTAACAAACTTTTTCCGAAAAGTGTTTTCTAATAAACTTTTTTACAATTCATTGTTCTATAACAAATCCTCGTACATTTCTCCATTACAAACTTTTCGATAACAAATTATTTTATTACAAATTTATTCATGGAGCCAGTGAATAAAAATTACATTTAAATCAAGAATTTTTTTATCAAATTTGACATGCAATATTTTTCTAAAATGTAAATTCTTTAAGGATGAGTTATTTTTACTTTCAAAAGTTTTGCATTATCATAAAATGTATTATCAATCAATTTTTAACGTTCTCAAAAAGTCCTTTTCAATTCAGTTTCGAGGATAAAAAACACATTTAGTTTAACGACACACGTAAGACTGCAAACACTTTAACATTTCAAAAACAGTTTTATCACAGCCATGTTCTTTTTTTTAAAAAAAGTGTTACATTTATTGTGTCGAATTTTCGAATTTCGTTTACTGATTTGCAATTTTTTAAATTTATTATTTATTAAGAATAAATAATGAAATCAAGGAAACGTTTTTGATTGAAAAGTTAATAAATTTCAAGTCAAGAATATTTCATTCTCGATCCAAGCATATTTTTTCATCGAAGCATATGTCCTTATCCAAGCATTAATATTCGTAATTCAAGAATAATGTTCCTAATTCAAGAATAATTATTCCTTACTCAAGAATAAATATTCCTTATTCAAGAATTACTATTCGTTATTTAAGAATAAATATTCCAAATTTAAGAATAAATTCCAAAAACGTGTTGCATTGGATCAAGTATAGGAGTTTTTCCAAACTGCTTTTTTCCTAAGATTCTACTTTGAAATTTTGTTTTCTTATTTGAAACTTCCAAATAGTTTTGTTTTATTTTCCACTTTCAAATTTCTTCTAATTTTTCACATTCGAAATTTCTAATTTCCTCAATTTTGTATGTTTGTTATTTTTAATTTGCCTAATTTCTCATTTTTTAGTTGATATTATTTTTTCCTCAAAATTTCCTTAATTTTGTATGTTTGTTATTTTTAATTTGCCTAATTTCTCATTTTTTAGTTGATATTATTTTTTATCCAGTCTATATAAAAAGCCACCTTGGTATATACTCCAGGTATTGGTCTTGCGCAACCTACACCCCAAGAAACCACTCCAACCAGATATCCGTCAAAGACCATAGGACCACCAGAATCACCTGCACACGCATCTTTTCCACCTTCAGAAAATCCAGCACATAAATGACCTTCAAAAATCTCAGCAAAACCTTCAAATATTTTCTGGCATTCCTTGTGACTAATTAAAGGCAAATAAACAGCCTGAAGATAACGAGAAATAAGGCCGCCTTCTTCAACCGACCCCCAACCAGTGACAAAAGTTAAAGCACCTTCTGATAAATCCAAATTGGATCCAAGACCAATTGGTTGACGATCTTTATCAAACAAAATCTCAGGAGACACTTTTATAAGAGCAATGTCATTGTGAACTTTAACTGGATCATAATTTTCGTGAATTATCATTGAAATTGCTTCATGATAACTACCTCCTTGTTTCAAAACACTTGATCCTGCTTGAATGTAAATATTTTTTTTAATGCAATGTGCTGCTGTGAGAATATAGTTTTCGGTAATTATAGATCCTCCACATGTAAACATTGAATTGTAGAATATAGCAACTTGGTATGGTGCAGTTTCTATGTCGATTTTAAAGCCGTTGACAATTCTCTCGTGGTAATAAACGACACGCCTTGCTGTAAAAACGTTTCCTTTTTATGTATTTTCAATTTTATTTACATATTTATTATTATTTCTTTTATACAACAATTTAATTTTGCGTAATTTACAAACCAGTTTTGCGAAATCTGCAAAATTTAAAAAACTAGACAATTATTTTAAAATGCTAATAATTATCCAATTCTTAATTTTAATTAGAATGCATTGAAAATTAACAACGAAAACAAAAACAAAACTTTTAAGAATAGAAACGACAAGAAATTTATTTCAAAAATATTACAAACGAAAACAGAATAAATTGCAAAAATATGACAAACGAAATAGATTTCAAATATATTACGAAACGAGAAGAAAATTTCAAAAATATACAAACGAAAACGAAATAATTCTCGAAAAAATTAAAAACATCTTTCAATTCTTTATACAAAAACCCGTATAAGTTAGAAACAATTGTGATTTGTGTTATACGTATTACAAAAACAAAATTGAATTGTTTAAGAAAAAGGATTTTAAATAAAAGAGAAAATTTTTCAGCGTTTTATTATTTTTTTTTTAATTGTAAAATAGTACTAATTGTAAGTCCGGCACTGGTATTAATTAGAACACTAATTCGTAAAGTTTGCAACACTTACCATTTATTATAGAGGCGAGTCCAATCAGTACAAAAAACTTAAACATGGTAAAAAATAACTACTTTTGCAGTAAAATTATTGTTAATATTAAAGCTAATGTAATGATCGTTAGTGTTGTTTGCCTGACACGAGAAATTTGAATACTACTTTCGTTAATGAGTATAATTAAATCTAATCCCCCCTTTCATCTACTTTCCTTTGTTGACATTTCTGTTTATATTTCCCTCTCAACTTATTTAATTACATTTTCTTTTATTTATTTCAGAAAATATGTATCCCCTACATTCAAGATTTTGATCACAAAAATAAACTGATTTTTGAGATTGTTTATAAAAAGAAACTATTATTAACAAAATATTAGTAGATTTGGAAAAAATTTTTTACATCATATTTATTATTTATTCATTTAGTATATTTATTTATTATATTTATTTATTATAATATTTATTTAAAAATATTAGTAGATTAAGAGTATAGTAATTTATAAAACATTAGTATATTAACAATATAGTATATTTATAAAACATTAGTATATTACCAATATAGTATATTTATAAAACAATAGTATATTACCAATATAGGATATTTACAAAATATTAATATATTAACAGAAAATAAATATTGTAACAGAACTTCCTTCATGAGAAAGTAATAAAAATAATATTTTGGGGTATGAAATAAATAAACAAATCATGGCAATATTTTTATTTTGCGAATAAATATTTATGTTAATTTGTATTCTTGAGACAAGATTAATATTACTTGTTATTACAATATTACAATATTACTTGATATTACAATATTACTTGATATTACAATATTAAAATATTACTTGATATTACAATATTACTTGATATTACAATATTACTTGATATTACATATTAACATTTATTTTTATTATAAGCCTTCGTTGAAGTTTTTTTTTATAATTATTAAAGCATTTTTTTCTTGAAACATCAATTATTCGTCAATTAAATTTGAAATTCAAACTTTTTGCTTTTATTAAATCATTTAAGCATCTTTCGAAAATGCAAAAAAAAATTGAAGCTAATTATAAAAATACTAATTTTTGCAATTCTATGGAAAATCATCTTTCAAACAATACCGAGAATGCAAACAATCTTCATTATTTCATTAAATAATTTTGATTATTTTATTTTACTTCTATAAAATTGTATATTTTCACTAGTTTTACAACAAGTGTTTTAAAAATTAACGAAACTGCTTTATCCTAATTTAATTTTATTCAAAATTCGAGCAGCGTTTGAACCAGAAAAGGGACAAATTTTTATCAGTAAATTCTAAGCAAAGCATGAATTAATTAGAAGTATATAATTGTGAAGCGTTCCGAATAATGAACCTTAGAAGGTTTTTAATATAGGTTATGTTTGATGACAGTTTTAACTTAATTAATAATTCCCTTTTAATTATTTCCAGACAAGAACAGATTTCTTGATAAGAAAAACTTTCAAGAAAAACTCTTCGATTGTAAGCAATTAAAACGAAAACTTTTATCAAGTTAAAACTACCAGCAAACATAACCTATATTCAAAAACTTCCAAGGTCCCTTCGAATCACTAATGTTCAATATATATACTTTGTAGCCCTACTATTGGTTATTTTAGTGTTGGCCTTTGAAATTTGGTAAATAAATAAATATTAAGTATTAATATTGTTTGAAAAATTAAAAACTGTGCAAAAATTTTGTACATCAACTGCACTGGGGGCGAACCCAGGACCTTTCAGTTGCCGGTTGAAATATTAATAAATGAATGAATAAATAAATATTAATACTAATAAATAAATAAATATTAATCCTAATAAATAAGTAAATTGTAATCCTAATAAATAAATAAATATTAATCCTAATAAATAATGATTAATTCTAATAAATAAATAAATATAAATACTAATGAATAAGCGAATATTAATAAATAAATAAATAATAATCATAATAAATAAATATTAATCCTAATAAATAAATATTAATTCTAATAAATAAATAAATATTAATACTAATAAATAAGCGAATATTAATAAATAAATAAATCTAGAGAGATTTCGCATTTCAAATAATCAAATCTTTTTATTCAATAAATCTAGAATTTCAAATGCGAGTCTATCCAACTTCTGTAAGCAGCGACTTCTGTATAGACTCCAGGATAGCCTTTTTTTGCACACCCGGCGCCCCAAGACACAATTCCAGCCAATCGACCATTTATAGTTAAAGGACCTCCAGAATCTCCCTGGCAGGAGTCTTTTCCGCCATTCGGATAAGCAGCACAAATTTGACCTTTAGGAATGCCTCCAAAAGCTGCATAAGCCGAGTTGCAAGTTTCTTTCGAAACAATTGGAATATCGACAGTTTGAAGAATATCAGATTTGACGCCTCCTTCGAAAGTCGCTCCCCATCCGGTGATAGTTGCCAATGAGCCCTCGACGATATTTTCATCTTGTTCAAAAAGCAAAATTGATTGTCTGCTCGCGTCGACAATTAACGGTGTCCTCAATTTTAACAGAGCAACGTCGTTAGATGGAATTCCCAAATTACTGGTATTAAAGCTTTCGTGTAAAATAACTTTATCTACACGATGCACGGATCCTCCTTTTATATACTGATTCGTACCTGCTCGAACCGATAACCATTTCGTCGGATGACCGACACAGTGACCAGCCGTGATGACCCAATTTTCCGAAATAATACTGCCTCCGCATAATGCAAATCCCAGAACTTGTAACTGTACTTGATAAGGGTATTTTTCAATTGTTGTGGGCTCTCCACCCACGATCCGTCCATTTGGAGTCAGGGGGTTTAAGCTCAGAAAAGCTCCATTTGCTGTTTGGATATTATTTTGTTATACATCGTTCACTAGTTTGCGGGCATCTATTTTAAGCGTTTCAAATTAATTTTTTAATTTTTAATTAACGTTGCTTAAAATTCTTGTTATTACTTTACCTAATGTTTCTATTCTTTTAGTTTTATACAGGGAGACAAATCGCAAGTGAAATCTACTTGGCGTTTTACTTGCTATTAATTACCGAAAAAAATTAGAGAAAAAATGTAAATGTAATGTTTAAATGTAATTTAAATGTAATTAAAACAGAACTTCTTGTGCGAGGAAGCGAAATATGTCATTAATTAATTTGGAATGCTTAAAATAGATGCCCGCATACTAGTAGAGATGAACTATAATATTTTTATAGACATTTTTTTAGACATAATATATTTTTAAACATAATAATTTTTTAAACATAATATTTTTTAGACATAATATTATTTTATACACAATATTTTTGAAATATTACTAAATTTTTCATAAACTGAGTCCTTAATTGCGTCAATTATAAGTCGGAAATAAAGAATACTATCAGAAGAAACAATATTTACTTCTCTTTTTCCTCTGCTTTTAACGTTTCTTTAATTCCAGAAAAATGTTTTTGAAAAATTGTATGTGACCATAAATGTGCGCTAGTTTGTTAGCTTTAAAATGAGTCTTAAATAATTAAGAAATGTCTATCCGTTATTGATTTATCACAGAGAACGTGAAAGCATGTTTGACACGCAATGTGAAAATCGGGTAGCAGCAGCGGGATTTTTCGTTACACAATGCTTTCACGTTTTCGATGGTAACTTGGCAACGGATAAATCGTTTTTAATTTACTATGGCTTCTTTCAAAGCTTGCTTTCTGGCGCAAATTATTATATTTTTTAAAAAATTTAATTAAATTTTCTACGAATTTTTCGAAGGGTTGGAATCAGAAGAAAATGAAGATTTGATTAGAAATTTTGTCTGTTCTATATTCTGTTAGTTATTGTTCTATGTTTTGTTAGTTATTGTTCTATATTTTGTTAGTTATTGTTTCCATATTCTGTTAGTTATTATTTCCATATTCTGTTAGTTCAAAAAATGAAATATAATCGACACAATTATTTTAAAAAATACAATTTACTTGTATTCAAATATTTAAAACTTAAAATTCGACAAACAAGAGTAATTATTTTAAAACATCATTTCATTCGTTTGTTATTCTAATCGTTTTCCATTCCATTCATTTATTCAGTTAAAAACTAAATGAATAAATAAAAGTTGAAAATATTTTGAATTTTTTATATTTCCTAGTCGATTAATTAATTAACGAAGCTTTGAATTTTTTATTCACCAAACTCACCAACTGTCGAGACGAAAATGATTGAAAGCACGAGAAACTCGAGTATTTTCACTTCTGTCATACTGCACCACTTTTAGTTTTAACTCAAAAAGAGTTGTAATTTATATTCAAGTAAAAAGCATTTGTCATACACACACATCATCAATCAATTACTGATCTTCTAGTTATCCGCCGGATCCAAACTTAATTCTCAAATGCATTTTATCGTCAGGAAGTGGGTTAGCGGAAGAACTTAATCACATTAGTACTGGACAAGAGAATTTTAATTTTTATAAATATTACAAAGAACCCAAGCTTTTTGAAATTCAGTGGAAAAGTGGATCAAATTAAAATTTAAAACACACACAAAAAAGCTTGTGATTAATTCCATTTTTAGCAACTCAACGATTTTTTTGTGAATTCGATATTTTGTTTTTTGTTTGGAGAAAGTAAGAATAGTATAAAGTTATAATAATAGGCATAAAAAGCAACAATGAAAATTATAATGATAATAACAATAATGATAGTATAATAACGACATTGAAAACAATAATAGTGTTAGTAATGTAATAATAACAGTAGGATAATGATAACATTGATAATAACGGTGGTATAATGATAACAATGAGAATGATAACAATGAGAATGATAACAATGAGAATGATAACAATGAGAATGATAACAATGAGAATCATAACAATGAGAATCATAACAATGAGAATCATAACAATGAGAATGATAACAATGAGAATCATAACAATGTAATAATAATAATGATAATAGCAGTGATAATGACAAAAATGTAATAATAACAATTATGATGGAAAGAAAAGGATAAAAACAATAATTTCTAAAAAAAATAATTGATGCCATCTATTATTAAATTAAAACCTATTATCAACCAAAAACGGACATAATTTTTTACAAGAAATTGTGTACTTTTTTAACCGTTACAATTTTTGAATAACAATGATAATATTGGTATTGATGACACTTTAATGACAAGGATGGTAATTTTAATATTAATATTGATAATTAATTATAATAATAAAATAGTAATATACAAATTTTAATCATGATAAGAAATATTATAATCACGTTAATAATTATAATATGTATAATAATACAAATAATAATAACAACACATTTTTCACTGAAATAATAATAATAATAATAATAATAATAATAATAATAATAATAACACATTTTTCACTGAAATAATAATAATAATAACAATATATAATAATAATAAACGCAAAGAAACACTCTTCGAACGTTAAGACCTTATTTATTGTCCGGTGTACGTGATCCTTGACGAAATGGTATAATATACCGAAACAACTGTAATTAATTCACCTTAATTAGAGTAATTCCCGAGAAGCAAATGCTCGGAAGCTTGAAATTACCATCACCAGTAAAATAACATTATATAAATAAACTTTAATTGTTCTGCAACTTATGTTTCAAGCAGACAATTGTTCCCACCTTTCAAATTCCGTTTTGTTCGATACTTTGAACATGTTGAAAGTATCAAACAAATTTAAGCAATAATAGTTAGAGTCATAAGTAATTATCACCTTTTTTACGAACTTTTGTAACTAAAATTATTTTTTTCTTGTTTCAGGTAAGTTCAAGGACATGGACTTTTTAATCCAAGGGCAGATTTGGTAATAAAAAATACTAATTATTATTATTCTGGTAAAATCAAACTTTTTTAATTAGAGATCCCAGTATTTTTGTAGGAGAAAAAAATTCGGTTCGAAATTATTTTCACATTCATATTAATTACTAGATGATTTTCATATTAATTACTAGATTATTTTCAAATTAATTACTAGATTATTTTCAATTTAAAATAAATTCATATAATTTTCAGAAAATTTATAGTTATTAACTAAAATTGTTCATTTTCATTGTATTAATGAACATTGTTTTCGATTTCTTCAATCCAATTTGCATTGTGAGGAAGTTTAATGGAAACTTTAGGTTTTCCCTTGACACAATCGTGTCCCTATGCAATTATTCGAGATGGTCGTCCATCAATAACCAAAGGTCCATCGCAATGATCAAAGCTTCTTTCTCATCTAGATGAATGTGTATCATGGGATTTTCTACATCTAGAGTATTTTCTATGGTTTGAAATTTCTTTTCAAGATTATTTTCTTTTGTCTTCTGAAGCTCTTTTTCATTTACTGAATTTCAATTTTCAATGAATCAACATTTTAATGAAACAATTTTCAGTTCACCACGAGTTTTAATCTAATCAAATTTAAATCGTCTCCAAACTTTAATTCGTTCACATTTCAATCTATAGCGAAATCCTAATCGATTTTGAACTCCAATCTATAAAAACTTTACTCTATACAAAATTCAATTTACAAAAACTTCAATTTGTAAAAACTTCAATTTATCGAAATTTCAATTGATCCAAATTTCAATTGACCCAAATTTTAATCTATCAAAATCTCAGTTGACCCATATTTTAATCTATCAAAATCTCAGTTGACCCAAATTTCAATATATCGAAATTGCAATCGATTCGAAATTTTAATCTCACCGAATTTTAATTTATGCATAATTGCAATCGAAATCTTCAATCTCTCTCAATTTTAATTGCACAATACAACATTTCAATTGATCCAAAAATTCAAATCGATTACAAATTTCAATCGTTTCAAAAATTACAAATTATTTTCAACTCCATTAGGATTTTATGGATCTTAAATTTCCATTGTTTGGAATGTTAATTAATCCTAATTTCAATCTCTTCTGGAGTTGTGAACCTTTTGATTTAAAATTGTGAATATCTTTTTAATATTCCTATTAACATACAAAGTTTGATGGAAATTGTTTTCGTGTTGGTTTACTGATTTTGCTCGGACGATAAATTTTGTTATGGTGGGGACGGAAACACAGTGAAGAGCTGTCAAAACATATGTACTGGAAATTATGCCTCCGCCTCTGTTATGTCGATCATCATCTCGAAAACTGACTTATTGAGGAACTTAGTCGATTGAAATTTCCATGCCAACAATTACTTGACCACAGTAATTTCCTATTCCGCAAGAAATTAAAATAATTGTCTCGAAATTTCCACTGATGAGATTTAAATGAAGCTTCACTGAAGCTGAATATTATTAACGATAAATATGGAATAAATATTGTAATAATATTATATGAATATTGTATTAATATTGTATTAATATTGTAT